>CM045759.1:149480774-149778046 GCA_025200525.1 Camellia lanceoleosa
AACTCCTATGACAAAAAGTACTTTCTGCGTTGGTGGTTGAAAGAGATGGCATTTTACTTTTTTGCCATGCGACCAAGTTATTTCTGAGGTAAAATAACCTCTAGATGTACTTTTTGTGATCATCAACACACCCTATCCAATTGGCATAAGAATAGCGATATTGGCGTGGATTCGAGAAGAGAACCAAATCCATCCCATGCCCAAAAAGTCCACTCACATATGACAATCGCTTAACGACTAGAAGATGAGACTCTTTTGGACAAGCTTGATGGCGAGGGCTGCTTACCAACATTAAAAGGCAATATCAAAGTGTTGGCGGTGAGATACAAAAAGCCTCCTATCATACTCCTATAGAGGTAGGATCAGCGTTAGCGACAGAGGGATCTTTAGAAAAATAAAGGCTGGACGTGCTAATGGAGGTCAGTGAGTGTTTGTGCAGACTCTTGACCGAACTTAGACACAAGGGTCTTAGCATACTTAGTTTGAGACACAAACATACCCAACAACAATTACTTAATTTGTAGCCCTAAAAAGGATGACAATAATTTCCCATCATGGTCATTTCAAACTCATGTGTCATGCAATTCAGAAAATATTTAACAAAGAGATTTAGATGTGAATCTAAACACAATATCATCAACATAAATCTGAGCAACAAAGATATGCAACTTAGTAAATTTCACAAATAAGGTCTTATCCACTACACCTTTGAAAGTCATTGTCAAGAAGAAGGTAGTCAACCCATCATACTACCATCTTGAGGAAACTGTTTGATTAAGTAAAGTGCCTTGTCTAACTTGTGGTCATGATTTGGAAACTTAGGATTTTTGAAACCCTTTGGGCTACATTCAACATAGGTTTCCTCCTCCAAGTACCCATTAAAAAATGCACTTTTCATATCCATTTGAAACAATTGAAAACCAAGAAAAGAGTAATATCTGAATAGATTTGAGGCGTGCAACAGGGAGAAAATGTCTCATCATAGTCAACACCCTTGTAGACACCCCATTTTTGACCGCCCTTAAGACTTGGCGTTATTGATGGTTTACTTGGTGATGGAAGTTGTGCGATTATATGGTTAGATTTCTTGACAAGATGGCAGTCAAATCCCAACTTCATACCCTTTTGGTCTAAAATGATCTTGATCAAAATATTTTAGACCTTGAAACCCTCTCTTTCAAAATAGTTTTTGAAAAATGATTCTCGTTGTTCGGCGCTCGCATTTACGTTAAATGTTGCGCTTTTGATAAGCAGAAGCGGGAACAAAGTGAAAATGAATGAAAGAGAGATGAAATCTTTGGAAAATATTTGAAACACACCTTGTTTAGGGGTTTGGAGTTGAAGAAAATTGGAGGAGAGGATGCAACCAAGTTGAAGAAGAAGATGGGTATGAATACGCTAAGAGAGTCAGCGTAATTAAATCGCTAAATCAGGCCTATCTATTTAAACACTTGGATTTAAACTATGAGGCTACTGCCTTTGGAAAGAAGACTTTCGGGGCTTCATTTTCCACTCAAGAATATCCTAAAGCCGATGAGGAAGATATGGTTATTGGAAGTTGGGCATCAATGCATTATGATAAAAAATGGCAGTTTTTCACTAAAGAGGATATCTCTTAGCACACTTGGAATTTTGGTGAGGCTTCCAACATTGGAAATATTGCTTAGGGGCTTCATTTTAGACACAAGAATGACCTGCAAAGGAGTCTAAATGAAGGAGTTATGCCCATTTGAAGTCGGACATCAGGCGAATTTGCAATCGGGCACTTTGGCCAACAAAATGGCGAGTCGGCCAAAAGATGGTAGTCGGCGAAATATTAAACTCAGATTTTTTTGAAGATCTTTTCCCTCGGTTGTTCCCTAGCTCAGTTGTCCTAATTGGATATTTCGGCCCAAGCTCTTGTTTTTGCTATATATTGAAGCCAAATATCTCATATTCAGGGTTAGAGCATATTGAAGGGTTAGAAAATTTTGAGAGCTTCTCACACTAAAATCCCTCTCTCTCTCTCTCTATAATTTTGAGCTTAATCTCTGCCTCTCTCTCTAGAGTTCACTCTCTCTTGCCTTTTTGTGCATGAAAGCTTAGATACACCATACTTTGCTTACATCCTTGATCAAACTTGACCACCATTGGGCTGAGATTCCTTGGGACTTTGTTTGAGCTCCAAAAGGTGGTTTTGGCTCAGATTTTGGGCTGGTTTGCAGCTGTACATCAAGGGTAGGAACTTTCTCCTTTTAGCTTATTTTGCATGCTTGCTTGGCCATCTTTTCACACTACTTTGGGGCTGTTTTTGGGGGTGGTGTTGAACTATAAAACCTTTTTTCTCTCTCTATTTTTAGTCCTAAAAGTGTTGGTTTGTGCCTTGTTTGGCTAGGGAGTTGTTCTCCTTTTTGCTCCTTGGCTTATAAGGCCTTTTGAGGTAACTTTCAAGCTTTTCAAACAACTTCTTTTGGCCTTAAAACCACTGAATTCAAAGGAATTTCAGTGGTAAACTGTTTTGAGGCTCAAAATAGGAGGGTGGTCCCTCTCCTCTTGTCTTGTTTGCTTGTGTTGTTGGGCCACCAAATGAGCATGTGTTTCTCTCTTTTTGTAGCTTAGTTTGAGCACATTTTGTGACTTTTGGGACCTACCATAACTCTGTTTTGGTCAGCTTGGTCACCTCTTGTATGCTTCTTGCACTTGTAGTGCAATCTTGCTCACTAGCCTTGTTAGCCCTACAAAGTAGCATGCTCTTGTGGTTTGAATTGGCTTAGTTCAAGCATGTTTTTGGTGTTATTTTGGCATGTTATAACTCTAATTTTGATTGGTGGACTCACCTTTTTGCATGCTTTATACACTTGTAGTGTAATCCTTGCTAGCTAGCCTTGCATGCTTGGCTCTTTAGCCTATTATTCTTGCTCATTTTGGCTATACTCCAGCATGCTTTTATTCATATTTTGGCATGCTTTAGCTTTGTTTTGAGCCTTCTTGTTCATATGATGCTTGTTGTGCATAGCTATAGTGCAAGTGCCTTCACTAGTCTTGAGTTTTGAGGCACTTAGCATGCTATATTTGTAATGTTTGCATGGTATGGCATCACTTGGCATGTAATTTTAGAGCATATGTCATTGCCACACTCTCACATTTTCTACTCTTTTAATGTGTTTGGGAGTTGTGTCTTCATGCATTGTTTCGAGCCATCAAATGTGCATATTTTCCTTGTGTTATATGCCTTGATCTTAGCATAGTTCACCCTTGTTTTTGCATATTTAACCTCTGTCAGGGGTTGGTTTTATTTATTTGGGCTTAGTATTGTATGCCTATAGTGCTATGCTCTTTGTTAGTTTCAATGCCTTTGACTTCAAGCATATCTTGCATGCATCGTTTTCATGTTTCGATGTCATTTAAAATACTATTTGATCTTTGGAATGTATATCCTCGCATGCCATCTTTCATTTATTTATATCACTTTGAAAGAGGTCTTAAGCCCTTGTTGGCTTGAGCATGGAATTGAGGCGTTCATGCCTAATGGTTTTAGCCTTCTCTTGAGGGTTTCTACTAACCAGCGGCATGATGCTTCTTTCATGCTCAAGATGCTAACTTAGTCCGTCTTTCCATTGAGACTTCTCACTTTTGGACTTAACGGTTAAAGGATTAATTGGTAATCTAAAATGAGTAAACAAATTGAATTGAAGTAAAACATGCCAAGATAACATGTTTGTGTTGCATTGCATGTGTTTGGTTCGGACGTTAATCCAAACATGAGAAACGAGGGACATTTCATACTTAAAGTGATGAAGCGTGCCTCATTTCTTAGTCGCCAACACCCTTGATTGTGCATGATAGGGTGGAGGCCTCTCGAGTCTTGTGTGTTACTTGTGCATTCATTAACATTGTGCAAACTTGACTCTTTGGCCATTATGCATTGAGATGCGTGATTGGTGGCGGGAGAGCCGAGCACTACACTCCTTTGAGCTTGAGACATGATAAGGAGTGTAGTCCCACACACATTTCCTTGCAAATACACTGCCATGCCTCTGTTTGTGCTCTATTGCAGCAAAAGGAGAAATTGCAGGAAGTAGTGGCCGACCGGCCATCAAAGCTGCCGACCGGCCACCAAGGCTGCCGATCGGCTATCAGAAATGGCCGATGGCCATCAACTCTGGCCGATGGCCATCCATCTTGGCCAACCATCCCTCAGCATGTTCCTAAGGTGGGTTAGAAACATTCTGGAAGTTGGCATATTTTTCTGAAGTACAGAAGGCGTGCAAACAGAGGCATCTTGAGGCATGGCAATGGATTTCCGAGCGAGGCAATCGAGCTTGCATATCTCCTTCCCCTCAAGGCCATTTTAACTGCTTTCTTTAGCTAGTTAATTTGTTGATTTTGTAATTAATTAGTTAATGTATTTAGCTAATTTATTTCATCTTTGTAATATTCTAATTAGCTTAGTATAGCTAGTTTCAATTCGGTTTGTAATTAATTAGCTTAGCGTAGCTAGTTAGTTGATTTATTCGGACCCTCCGTCGAGAGGGCAAATGCTGTAATAAGCGTGCGTGAGTGTGTGAATGTCTTCCAACCCTACGTCTTTCTCCCTTTTATTTACCAGCTTTTGATGGTTACTTTTAGGGCATGTTTCAATTAGCATACTTATGCTTTGCATGTTTGCATTCATTCATTTGTCTTGCATGCCTTTGGGCTTGGCGCATTATTCAAAGCGCATTGTATTTCAATACACTTTCTTGAATCGTGTTTCAAAGCATGTTATCAAGTGTTGCATTCATATGCCATTATAGATAAGCGAGCCTATTTTAGTTGCATTTTGCATGTGTTGCATTAGGCATTTAACATAGCTAGGATCATACATTGATTACTAACTAACTTCATTTTTGGCTCGGAGTACCTTGAGTGTTACGCTTTAGCATATTGCATGTGTGTAAGTGATTGCCATGATAGCATGCTTGCCATGAGGCTAACTACTTAAGTGTTTAACTGCATGAATGCCTGTGGATGAAGGCTTGATTGCCCGAATTGGAACAATTCATCAAAATATGAGTTTTAAGCCCACTTGAAGTGGCAAATCACCATGTTATTCTAAGCCCACTTGAGGGTGGCAAATCTGCGTTTTAGCCTACTTGAGGGTAGCAACTTCAAACCATTTTCGAAAAAAACAAACATGAGATGTTTTGTTACAAATCGAGCGATCTAGTCTATACTTGTATGCTGTGTGCATCACATAGTAAGGTTAGATAATAATAGGAAAAAGAACACATGTGTTTTAAAAAATAGCGTATTATGTTAGTAAAGGCCGATCCTTTGATTGGGCGGCGGTGAATGCTCATTCATGACCTTCCCCCTCGTACCCAAGTTCGAGCAGAGCAACTTTGGTGATGCCGGACACATGGCCTTAGGCACGAGTTAGGGTTTCTTAAATTTTCCAAAAACAAAATATTTAGGTGGCGACTCTGTGTCAGCCAGCGGTCCATGTTTGGCACTTCTTAATTAAAACCGATTTTCTAAAAGCGATTTCTTTGGATTTGGACTCTTTGTTGATTTATCAGGTCTTACATTGCACTTTGTGAGATTAGATCTGAGCAGTGGGAAGTCCAGCTGTAGTAGCTAGAACTACAATCTGGCGGAGGCGAGTTAGGCGATCTACAACCCTCTACTTGCGTATAGCCTTAAGCAATTAACCTAGCTTTATTCCTAACCATCGTACATGTGACGAGAACACCACTATCAAGATACTACATGTGCGAGTCATGTGCTTTATAATGGCCTTGAACAACAAAACAAGAGGTATTAGAGTCATTCTTTTTCTGCTGAGTTTTTAGTCTTAATAGAAAAGGGACCATCATGATTCTTGGAAGATGTCTTAGTGTTGTGAACACCATTATGAACCATGGTATTACGTCTTGACATGTAGGGTTGTCTCTAACCTATGAGGTATTAGAGTTTCTTCTATATTTTGGAGACACCCTACCAAACAACTCAAAACAATAAGGACGAATATGGCCATACCTACCACAATGATAACAAATAAAAACAGGTTTTACCTCCCTTTCATTGACCATGCCACCTTTAGGTTGATGGAGAGACCTATCATCCTATTGCACCTTCAATTTTCCTTTTCCTTGAGTCCTTTTGTCATGAGATGTGGAAGCATTCTCATTTTGCAATATATCACACTATAGCCAATCCACTTTTGTCAAAGCCCATTTGTTAAGACCCAATGATATCTTCCGGTGTCTTTGACCCTTGTTCCAAAAGGTCAATTGTAGCTCTAACACTCTTGAGTTCTTCGTTTTTTTGGCTAACCAGCTCTTCCAAGGCAGCTTAAGACATTTCAATAGTTACAATCTTTCCTTCTCGATAGTTTTAATAGTTTATTCATCTCGGTCTCACCGGTCAAGAGTTTTTCACAAGGAGCTTGTCTATCATTTGATATTTTGATAGCATCGTTTCTGGCTACAGAAATTTCCTCCTTTAGTTTGACATTCTCACGTTCACATGCTTTGAGTTTGAAAGTGAGTTTGTCATTCAAAATTAATAAGTTTAGAGATTCCTTGCATAACTTTTCATATGTTTGTTGAAGCTCTTCACCTTCTATTTCATCATCATCATTTGAGGTTTTATCATCTGTGACATTCTCAAATGACGACCCATCTTCTTTTGTTTCTCTTCCTCCTTGAACATTTAGTCAAGCAACTAAAGCATTGAGGTGAGCGATCTTTGGAATTGCATAAGAACAACCCATGCATCTTCGTCATTCATGATAGAAATACATTGTCGCTCTCCTTGAGAAAGTGCTTCTCGGATAGTATTTAGAACTCGCTCACTACTATCCATGTCATCTTTTCATTAGCATTACACTTCTCAATCGACTTGACGACGTTTTGATTAGTAATAGGATCAATCACAATTGTGCACCAACCTTGAGGATCCCAAGCTCTAAGATACACCCTTATTCTACACTTCCAAAACAAATATTTGCTCCCATCAAAGGTAGGAGCATGATCACGAATTAGCTCCACGAGCAAACTTAACTAACTTTGGAAGTTGGTTGAGGGAAGCTAGAGTAGAATGCCATAAAAGTACCATCCTATCTTCACGGTTGGCTTCACTAGCTTCTTGCTCGGCCGCTTTCATCATCCCAAGTAACTCTGTAAACTTTCTTTTGTTCTTCTTGGAAGGACACTTTCGAAACAATATGCCCAAACCCTTGACATTCATATCACTTGACTCCTATACTCTCATTATCTTCTTTTTGGTTTTGGAACAACTTTGAGTCTATCATTGTCCTTATCCTTAGAACTAGTGTCCTTGAAATTAGGCTACTTTTTCTTTAATTTTTTTTTGAAATGTTTGGTAAACAAAGCTATCATTTAGGACTCTTGATCAATTTCCACATTAGGATTCTTGCAAAAGCCATCCTTTCTTTTCGTTTTTCTTTGAAACGGATGTGTCTTATAAGTTTGTTGGTTTCCAAACAAAAGATAAAGCTTATAAGTTTGTTGGTTTTCAACATTACGAACATTCTCTATAAATTTGTCACTTTTGATTGAAATCTATTGAGTAATGACCTTAGAATTTCTCCAATAACTTGAGATTGAGGATTTTTCCGAGTGTGAAACAAGAATTCACAATGTCCTTTGAGTTTAGCATAAAAATATCAAGCGTCTTATCCTCACACATAAAAGAATTTCAAAAGTAGAGGAAGGGCGTTGAAGTTTTGATCATTTGACAAAAGTAGTACACTCGTGAATTATTTCAAGAATGTCCCAAGCCTTTTTGCTACCTCACAAGTGCAAATATGTTGGAACTCTTTTGGAGTAATGACAAAAGAAAATTATGTGTTTTCCTATTCAACTAGAGTTTTATAATCAATTACATCTCATTTATCAATTGGTTTGGGAATATCAACACCATCAATGGTCACCATAGGTTCCTCCATCCATAGATGACGGAATGCCAAACTTTCTCATCAATAGATTTTAAAAAGCTCTCGTACAAGCTCTCTAATATGAGTAGTTTGTTCCATCGATAAAGGAGATCTCTGAGTCGAGTTACCTTCACGAATTGAATCCATTAACACAAATCCTGCTTGATATAGCTTTTTTAAAACAAAGAACAAGTGACCGCTTTGATATCAATTGAAAAACCTAAGTAATTCATGATTGAAGCAGTTAATTGCGGAAATTCCCAAACACACAAAACTAACAATCTAAATCATCTACCACATACGGAAGTAATATAGATTATTGTTTCACAAATAATAAATGGACACAAAAGATTTTAATGTAGAAAAAGACCACAGTTAGAGAACCTCCATTTGTGATATAAAAAAAAATACAGGCTAAAAGCCACTAATCAATCAACTATGAAGATAATGAAAATACACAAGAGTACTAACAAATAGCCAACATGCTCAAGAATTTCTTTTTGCCTGTTGTGTCTCTTTCAACACACCTTCGTCTCGGAATTGATTAGCCCAGTGTCGAATCCACAACACCCAAGTCGAATCCACGACAATGAGCTGCTTTGAACTCCTTTAAAGCCTCGAAGCTCCAGTCTTCAGAATCCATCGATCAAATGCTCTTGAAAAGTATAATCGAAACAACCCCCTTGATTCAACCAATCAAATTTATGTGATGTGACCAATCACACAAAAACATCAAGGGAAACAAAGGATAAGAACTCCAAAAGTAAACACAAACTCTCAAGTTTTAGATCTAGAAGTCCTAACCCTAAAATCTGTAACTTGTGCAGCTTTATATGAAACAAGGTTGCGAAGATCACTTGAGTGAAGGAATGATCACTTGAGCAATGTGTCTTAGATGCGGAGAAACCATAAGTGCCTTTGCTTGAGCGATGAAAAGTTCACTTGAGCAAAGAAAGAGATCTCTCAATACTTTTTCAAGCATGTTTAAACTACTGAGAGATGAGCTTCTTTGCTCGAGCCACCAATTCTATGCTTGAGTGGTCCAAGTAAAAACAAAACACTAAAATACAATTGAAACATGTTTGTTCACAGAATTGAAAACACAAAGGGACCTAACAACAAGCATTTTCATGGTTGTTTTATGATTTGGTTGTTCGATGGTCAATTTTCAAGCCTAAATTATTTAAAAATCGATTTTCTAATCTAATTCTCAAACGATGCATCCTTTGTATGTTCCATAAGGTTCTACAAGTTATGTTGGTCACTCCTAAGGTGTTTGTGATAGTTCTCTTGCACATTCATGTTTAAAATTAGGTCCTTTATTGGCCATTTTTCAAGCTTAAGTAAGGAAACAAAAGCATTTTTTAGGCTCATTCAGAAATGGTGCTTCCAATGCATGTGTCGTAACTTTCTACAAGTTATATTGGCCCCTCCTAAATTGTTTATGTCAGTTCTCATGCACATTCATGGTTGTTTGACAAAATAGCCCTCCAACGAATTTTGTAAGATTAAGTATGGAAAAAAATATTTGTTTAGACTAATTCACAAATGGCGCATCTTGTGCTTTAGTCATAAGTTCTTACAAGTTACATTGGTCTCTCCCAAGGTGTTTGTGTCAGTTCCCGTTCACATTCGTGGCTGTTTGACAATATATCCCTCTAACGGACTTTTTCAAGATTTAATATGGGAAAAAAATTAATTTTAAGGCTGATTCGCAAATGGTGCATCCCATTCATTTGCCACAAGTTCATAAAACTTATATTGGTCCCTCCGAGGTGTTTTTGTTTGTTCTTGTACAAATTTGTAGTTGTGTGATAATTTAGCCTTCCAACGGCCTTTTTTGAAGCTTAAGTATGGAGAAAAAAGCATTTTTTTAGCCTAATTAATAATTTTACATCCATGCATGCCTGAAGTTTCTACAACTTATTTGGTCCCTCCCAAGGTGTTTGTATTGGTTCTTGGCCACATTTGCATTGTTTAATAATTTAGCAATCAAGTTTTTAATCTCAATTACTAAAAAAGCATTTATTTGTCTAATACACAAACAATGCATCCGTGCATGTCTTGCAACATCCTATAAGTAACAATGGTTCTTCTGAGGTGTTTACGCCAAATCACGAGCACTTTCATTGTTGTTGAATGATTTACCCTCCGATGGCCTTCTTTCAAGCCTAAGTATATAAAAATCAATTTTCTAATCTAATTCACAAATGGTGAATTCCGTTCATGTTTAAATAAATTTTTAAAAGTTATATTGGTCACTCTTGAGGTGTTTGTGCTGGTTCTGATGTACATCTGTGACTATTCGAAAAAGTTTCCCTTCATTGGCCATTTTTAAGCCTAAGTATGTGGAAAAAGTATTTTTTATGCTAATTCACAAACAGTGCATAATGTGTATGTGTCGTAAGTTCCTACAAGTTACATTGATGTCTCCTAAGGTTTTTGTGGTTGTTCTCATGCACATTATGGCTATTTGATAATATACCCGTCCAACAAACTTTTACCAAGATTATGAAAAAAAAGAAAGAAAGTATTTTTTAGGTTAATTCACAAATGGTATATCCCATTCATGTGCCATATGTTCTTAAAAGTTATATTGGTCCCTCGTAATGTGTTTGTGTTGATTCTCATGCACATTCCTAGCTGTGTTATAATTTAGGCCTTCCATGGCCTTTTTGAGAACTTAAGTTTGGGGAAAAAGCATTCCTAAGTTTTTACAACTTATATTAGCCTCTTATGAAGTGTTTAATCGGTCCTGTTCACATTTGCAGTTTGTTAACAATTTAGTCTTATGACGATTTTTGTTTTTTCAAACTAAAGTATGAAAGATTTTACAGAAACAGCGCATCCCTTGCATGTGTCATAAGTTCCTAACAATTACAATGGTCCATCCGAAACTTGTTCTTGTTTTTAGGTACTGACATTGTAGTTTAGCTATTTAGCCCTCCAAAAGCCTTTTTTTGAACTACTTCCCCAATTGGGTGTCGCATGCAAGTTCCATTACTTCCTAATTCTTCAAACATATATTCTTTTGTAAAAATTGTTATATTAAAGTTAATATACTTTACTACAAAGCATGTCCACTTGGGGATGAATTCCCCCCACTCCCAAAGTGTCCAATGAATCCTTGGCTCCTTAGAAAGTTGACCAGACTTGCCACTATCTCTTCTTGTTTCTTCTCACCCTCTTCATGCTCCTCTATTTTATTGTTTTGCATTTATATTTGTTCTTTCTATGTCTCTATTTGCATCTCAAGGCGCTTCACATAATCATTTGTTTGATAGATATGGTAGAAGTTTTAATAAAGGATGAAGGTCTCAAGTCAAGTCCCTTCATGTAGCTAGACCTTGGCTTTAGGACTTTATCAATGACTTGTCTATAGTTAAAGGGATTGATTTAGGCTATGATAGGTGATCGACTTGTGTTTGTATCATTTTTTCGATCAAATATTAACAAATTAATTAATTATTTGTAAATTAAATAAGATTATAGCGGATAATATACCAAACTTTTTTTTAATATAAATTACACTATATACTCACATATTTAGCTTGAAATTTGCAGACAAGATCCATTCATATGTTTCCTTATTATAGTGAGTTTTCTTGTAAAACTTTGGTAGCTCGGATAAAGCTGCCCTTGTTGGCTCGTGCCTAATTTGATAGACCAAATAATCAATAAACAAAGCCAAGAATCTAATGAAGCTCATAAAGTCAAAGGAACACATCGCTTTTCTATTTTACGAGGATTGACGTAGAACCGCACCTATGTTTTATCTTCATCTTTTCTCTGTTTGAGATGTTGACTGTTGATTGATTCTCTAAGGAAGAATGAACAATATAACAATGAAATGTATCATTAGTAAGACAAATTTAATGCTTGACAATAAAGTAACATACAATAATGTTAGGGTAGGTTAAACTAAGGGTGTGCAGGTCGGTTAAACTCGGTATACCCTTAGCCCATCATCCAAACAGACGCCATCGGTTCGGTAAAGCAACCATCTGTTATCGACCGACTCATGTTTTGGACTTGACCAAATTAAAGACCTCAGTTTAGTGGTCGGTTCGGTCAATTCTAAACACCCAATAGAGAAAGAGATGGAAAAAATATGAAAAATCAAATTGGAATTTCATAATAAGAAAAAAACCTTGAACTTATATATTTATAGTTAAATATATATACACAACTAAGAAAGCAAAAACAGAGAGAAAGTGGTGGAAAATATAGGAGAGGAAATTTTCATTGCATCACCTTCACTCATCACTCATTAGTGCCGTTGTCGTCACACGGAGAAGCCACCACCATCAATCATTGTTGCCATCGCCACATCGAAGATGGAAGGAAAAGAGAGAGAAACGATATAAGAGAGAGTGAGATATGAATATGTGTTTAAATTTCAAAGCAAGAGAAAAGAGGAGAAAAATGAAGAGACCAAATCGAGAATAAAAAGAAGAGCGGTGTGTCTTCATTTTTCAAAGTTATTACGGTTTATGGAAAATGGGACTTTTAATATATATATAAAGAGAGAGAGAAGTGTAAATGGTTATGGACAATAACACACCTAGAATGAAGAGATACATATATATAGAGAAAAGAATATTCTTGTGAGAAGTCGGATGAAGTAGAATAGTTTGTGTGTGATAGAGACAGATTGTGAAGTGATAAGACCAAGGTAATAAAAAATTAATATACATCAATATTTATTCGGTCGGATCAGATTTTTTCGGGCGTGAATTGCTTATATCCATTTCTGACTATGAAATCATGAAATTGAATAGCAGATAGTCATAATCGACCGTGTTGATTGTCGAAATCATCCATAAGAGCTTGGGTTGGCTTGGGTCAACCGGCTTGGGCGAGTTAGCGGGTTACACGTACATCCTAATGGCAACCTGTAGACGCGTCCCCGTAAGGCCTTTGCATGCTACAGTTCGGACTCATGTCACGGTTCTTAATCTGATCTCACAATGTGCGATGTGAGATTGATAAATCACCAAAGAGTCCAAATCCAGCAAATCGTTTTGGAAAATTGATTTTTAGAAAGAAGTGCCAAACATGGACTGCTTTGCCAGATAAAGAGTTGCCACCTAAATATTTTATTTTGGGGAATTTAGAAACCACGACTCGTGCCTAAGGCCACGTGTCCATCATCACCAAAGTTGCCTCGGCTCGGGAACTTAGGTACGATTGGGGAAGGTCATTTAATGAGCACCCCCGCTCGCCCGATCAAAGATCGGCCTATACTAAGCATGATATTGTGTTTTTGAAAAACACATGTGTTCTTATTCCGGTTAATTAGCTAGAATTACTATGTGATGCGCGCAGCAAAACAAGTATAGACTAGATTGCCTAATTTGGAACAAAGCATTGCATATCCATTTGTTTGGAAAATAGTTTGGGTTTGCTATTACAAGTAGGCTAAAATCACAGTTCAATGAATTATCCCAATTCAAGTAACCCAAACTTCACCCACAGGCATTCAGGTAGTTATATCACATAAGCAATTAGCCTCATGGCAAGCATGCTTTCATGGCAACATTAACACACATGCAGTATGCTAAAGCGTAAACACTCACAGTATACTCCGAGCCAAAACGAAGAACTAGTTAGAAATCATGCATGATCCTAGTTCATGTTAGAATGGCTAATGTAACACACGCGAAAATGCATTTAAGATAGGCTCGGCTATCCTAAGAATGTCATGTGAAATGCAACTTGGTACATGTATTCAAATAAGAATTGAAATACAATGCAGTTAGTATGATGCGCCAAGCCCAGTGCATGCAATACAAATGAATGGATGTAAACATGCACGCATAAGGTATGCTAAATGAAATATGCCCTAAAACTAACCATCATAAGCGGTTAAGTAAAGGGAGAAAAGAAATGGGGATTGGAAGACATGCATCACACATACATGCGCTTATTAGAACAATTGGCTCTCGAGGAGAGGAATAAGAAGCTAACTAGCTAATCTAAGCTAATTAAACTAATTATTACAACACAAATTAATTAACTAATCCTAGTTAACTAATTATTACAAAGCAATTGAAAAGTTAACGCATTAACTAATTAAATTACAAACCAAAGCAAAAGCTAGCTATCTAAGCATGGCTAAGGAAAGCAATAAAAGTAGGAGCTCTCGGAGGAAGACTAGATGCATGCCCGGTCGCCTCATTCGGAAATCCAATGCGATGCCCCTATTTGCCTCTGTTTTCATCTATTCTCAGAAACTTGCACCAAGCTCCAGAAAGGTGAAACTCCACCTTGGGAATCCAGTGGGAGGGTGGCCGACCAGTATTGGTCTCTCCAAACCCCTGTCGACCATTTTTTGTTGTTGAAAACCAAGAAAAGTGGTTGGCCAACTACATTTTCTGGCTGGCCGACCAGTTGTTACTGCCAAACTCTAGTTTTTTGCAATAGAGAGCAAGAAAGGGCATGGCAATGTATTTGCAGTATATGTGTGCACAACCAACCTCCCTATCATGTCATGAACTCAAGGGAGTGTAGGTTCTTGACCCTCAGGCCACCAATCGCGCATTTTCATGCATGATGGCTGAGAGGAGAAGTTGCACAATTCAATGTGGAAATGAATGCACAAGTAAACACATAAAGCCTAAAACTCTATCATGTATGATCAAGAGCATTGGCAACCGGGAATTAAGGCACGTTTCATCACTTTAAGTATGAAACATCCCTCGTTTCCCGTGTTTGGACTAACACCTATTCCAAACACAATGCAAACAAGCATGGCATACACAATGTGACTCGAGCATGCAAGTATGCAATATGACTTAAACATGCAAACTTGCAATGCGATATGAACAACCTAACAAGGCTAATGGCACACACAATGCATAATGCTAAGGACACGACTTACACAATGCTAAATGAACAACTTGGCATGCACAATGCACGGTAATCATAAGGTTCTAAGCATAATGTGATGTATGCATGCACAATGCAATGCAACAAGGACAACTTATGTAATGCACCAAGCATGCAACAATATGCAAATAAAATGGTCAATGGACTTAAACTATAATAAACAGACCTCAGCTAGCTCAAAACAGTGGCCATTGGTGATGAAATGAAGGCACATAAAGCAAGGCATGCATGCGCAATGCATTGGCCATCAAAGGGGCCAAAGAGCACAACCCTCAAGAAGGCTTAAAGCGTGATAAATGTGCAAGTGTGAAGACACTAAGTGCATTGAAATGAAGAAATGATGCCAAATCATTAAAACTAAGCAAGTATGGCATGCAATAATCCTAAGGCATGAAAGCTAGCAAAGAGCAACACAAAGGAGACATGTAATACATGGTACAAATACATGAACCAAGCTTGGACAGAGCTTAAGTAAGTCAAAACAAGGACCTAAACATGTTGAGGCGAGGGCCCAAATTCCTAGTCATGCAAGCATACAAGCATAAGCCATAACAAGGCAATAAAGCACAACACTCAAAGACATTGAAAGCATGAATAAAGTGGGAAAATAAGCATGCTATAAGCTCTGAAATAACATGTTAGATGATGCCAAATTATGTACACAACACAAATGAAGCATGCAATGGTGTTCAAAGCTTGAAGTAAGCAAGAGCACTTGTCTTTGCAAGTATACAAAACATGAAACATATGATTAAGGCAACCCAAAATAGTCCTAGAACATGTCAAAATGAGTCTAAAACATACATGGAAGTAAGCCAAAATATGCTAGCATGAAGTGCATAAGGCACAATGCATACAAGACAAATAAGGTGGATTACACTACACCTATTAAGACCAAGCATGGAATGACTTAAGCAACAAAATTCAGAGTTATAGCATGGCATAATAACCCCAAATAAACACTGAAATGGTGGCTCACAAACAAAGGCATGAAGGCATACGCAATGGTCCATGTTAAGACATAAAGGGGCTAACCCTCCAACGCATTGAATGAGCAACAAATGTGACTACATGGACATGAAACATGAACTCAAATCATATTATGAATGATGCCAAATCATTGAAATAGGCCAAGTAGAGCATGCTAGATGATACAATACACAAAACTTACAAGCTAGATTGAACTATGGCTACACAAATCAAGTCATGCATGGCCGAGACAACCAAAATAAGAGCTAAAGAATGTTAAAACATGGACAAAAGCTTCATGAAGTTAAGCCAAAAGCATGCTAGAATGACATGTTACAACATGATGCATGTTAGGCTATTTGATGGAAATGCACTACAAGTGCATGGAGCATGCAAAGTCTATCCAAACCAAACCTAAACAGAGGTATGACATGGTAAAACACACCCAAGAACATGCTGAAATGGACACAACATTGGCTAGAATGACATGCTCAAACATGAGGCATACAAAGCTAATGTGTGTGATTTACACTACAAGTGCATTAACCATGCAAGGACTGAGGAAGACAAGTAAAAATAGTGGTATGCCATAGAAAAATAACCACAAATACAAGCTAAGACATGGTCAACATAAAGGTGCTCAAACATGAGGCTAATATGACAAGTATTGAAGACAACAAGGAGAGGGGGTGACCCTCTCCTTCTTAGAACTTAAAACACCATCCCCACCACTAAAATCCCTCTGGATTTTAGTGGTGAAAAAACAAGGTGGTCCCAAAGCTCACTAAAAAGGCACAAAAATAAGGCCAAACAAGGCCTAAGAGGGGGTAAACAACCTCAAACACCAAAGTGGTCTTAAACAAAGATCAAAAGCATGGAAAAACCAAAATTTTATCAGTTATAAGATAAGCTCAAAATAGAATGCAAGATAGGCTAAAAGCTTAAGCAAGAAAGGGGGATTTAAAGTTCAAAAGCTCACCCTTGAAGACCCTCTTTATAACTATGACTCCAGCAGGTTTTTCAAGCTCAAAGCCACCCAAGAACACCAAAATCAGTTCCTAAGCACCTCAGTAGCAAAAGGATGGTGTTTGAATGTGTGTGTGTGTCAAAGTTAGACAAATCTACACTTTTAAGGCACAAAAATGAAGAACAAGGCAATACAGATACAACACTATATCTATCCCTCCCTCTCAGATTTTCTGAACTTGAAGGAAGGAGGAGGGGCCTTCCTCTTATAGAAAAGGAAAGGCAAAGCTTCTAGGAGAAGCTAAACACCAATGCCATCCCTCTATACACGTGTATGGAGGATGGCTCAAATGCTCTCCAGCTGTGCCACTTGGCACAAAATATCTCCAAAAAGGTGTCAAAAAGCAGTCGACCACTTAAAGTGGTCGGCCTGCTAGTTAAAGTGGTCAACCAGAGCAAAAACTGGTCGGCCATAGGTGGGAGATGTCCAGAGCATGAAAGCAATCTAGTGGTGTGGTGGCTGACCATAAAAGATGGCCCAAAGACCAAGAAAGCCAGTTATCTGACAAGAAAACTGACTGGAAAAAGGAAAAGTGGTCTCCAAGGAGAAATACTGGTCTCCCACCCTTGTACCACCTTCCAAACAAGGAAAGCAAGGTTTGTACCAAAAACAAACCAAAGTGGATGCAAGACGAGAAATCGGGAGGCAAAACACGTGGCCAAAAGCCCCGAAAACTAGCTGACGAGCATGAAAAGTGGTATGCAACCACAAAAGTGGTCTCCCAGACCACAGTGTTCCTCTAGGAAAAGGAAACAAGGTGTGGTTCAAAAATGACGCCAAACGGAGAATGTTAAGCGGTCCCAAGACAAGGCGCGCGGCCAAAGGCTCCAAAAATTGAAAACTAGTCTCCAAACGGAAAAAGTGGCCTACGACCACGAAAAGTAGTCTACGACCACAGAGAGATGGTCTACAAGACCTCTCCCTCCCTCCGGGAAGGGAAAACAAGACTTGATGCATAGCCGAGCCAAAGGACAAAGAGTTCTGAGGCCCGGAGGCGAGGCTCTCAACCAAAACTCCGAAACCTCAGAATGAGCACAACATGCACCATCACCGAGCGCTCAATCAATGACGTTTCAGTCTCAAGGTTGGTAAAAAATGGGGTGTCTACACAACTAATATTGGATAAGCTAAATTAAAGTTGGCTTCGTGGAAGAAAAGATTATTGTCATTTGAGGTTATTTCAGTTATGAATGGTGTGAGAATGCACTAAGTTCAAATATTACTGTACTTAGGCTAATCTAGAAGAATATTTCCTTACCTAAAGTGCAATTGTGTTCTTGGTTATCATAGAAAGGAAGGGAAGGAAGGGTTAAAACTTTGGAGTTTTTACATAGGATTGGTGTGCTTAGTAACAATAGTAACTCACTTTGATTGTTTTGCAAGGCTGAGGTTGAATCACTTGACCATGTACTATTATGTCATTTCACTTGGAATGTTGGGATTGATATTATCAGGTGGTGGGGAGTTGAATGGGTTTCACGAGGATCTCATGAAATACTTCTTGTAACATTAGGGAAGAGATAAATTTAAAGAGTTGGAATTGAAGATTTGGAGACCTCTTACATTATCAATTCTTTGGTTTGTTTCAAAAGCTAAGGAATGATTGTATCTTCAATAAACATATTTAAAATGGGATTATATTTGTTGAGTTGATTACGACAAGAGTTGCCTTGTAGGTAAAAGCTCATTTCGGTATTTTTATTTTGTTCATTTAGTGTTCCACTTGTTATCAATAAGAGTTATCCACTTGGTCGGATTGACACCCTTGATGGTTGGTTTCTTGTGTACTCCTCCTTTAGCCTCATTCAACTCCTTAAATTGTTTGTGTTTCTTGTGTACTCCTCCTTTAGCCTCATTGAACTCCTTAAATTATGCATGCGAGGTTATAAGTATAACCACTCAATCTCCAACCAAATTTTGTGTTCCTTTGTCTTTTCTATATCAACAAGGTCTCCTTGCAAATCAAACCGATCCTACAAAGAATAAATAAGTCATAAATATTTCCTAAAATAATAATAAAATGTAAGATAAATAACTAAGAGATTGTAACTTAATATAAAGATGAGTAAAATGTGCTATAATAGAATAGACAGTGAACTTACATTCCAGCGTTGAAACATCACCTCCTTAACTGAGGCATCAACATACTTCCACCTATGAACACTTGGATCTGGTAAATGTGTTCACACCTCTACTTCAATCTTTGAAGTCTATTTTGAGGCATACGTTCTTACTGGTGCACGAGATTCTAGAGGGATAGGCAAATCAAGCTTTCCATCTCTATCAATAAAGCCTTGAACCTCTTTCCCTCGAGTCGGGCCACAAACACGCTTAGTAGTTGATGTTGTGAAACCATAATATTGAATTAGTTAGTATTTAGACCTCAATTCAACGTAAATAACTTTACAATGTTATTTACGCCTATTTATCTTGCATGTGAGATCTTGATTGGGGAGGTTCAGTTATATGCTAATTTTTTGCCTCTTGATCTGGATTATTTTGATATAATATTGGGGATGGATTAGTTAAGTAAATACCACATGACTATTGATTGTACGTCCAGTTAAGTTATTTTTCGATCTCCACGACAATCCGAATTTAGTTTTATGGGACATGGGGTAATTCCTCCACCTTACTTGATCTCAGCTATGAAAGCGTGTAAGTTATTGCAAAAGGGTGTCAGGGGTATTTGTATAGTATTTTGAATGGACGACTAGTGGATGTGTGTGTTGATTATATTCCAATTGTTCGTGAATTCTTGGATGTCTTTCCGTAAGAGTTTCCAAGGGAGCTAGTGGACTGTGAAATTGAATTTGTAATTGATATAGTGTCGGGAACTCAACCCATTTCAAAAACTCCTTATAGAATGTCATCGGTTGAAATGAAAGAATTGAAGGTACAATTTTAAGACTTGCTTAATAATGGGTTCATAAACTCAAGTACCTCTTCTTGGGGTGCACCAGTTCTTTTTGTAAAGAAGAAAAATGGGACACTTCGGTTATGTTTTTACTACCAAGAGCTCAATAAAGTAACAGTAAAGAATAAGTATCCCTTCCCTAGAATTGATGATTTATTTGATCATTTGCACGGTGCGCAAGTCTTTTAAAAAATAGATTTGAGATCCGAGTATCATCAATTAAAGGTAAAAGCCGAGGACATTGAGAAGACTGCTTTTTGAACCAGATACAACCATTATGAATTTTTAGTTATGCCATTTGAGGTTACTAATGCACCGGCAACCTTCATGGATTTGATGAACCGTGTTTTTAAACCATACTTGGATGAATTTGTGGTTGTGTTCATTGATGACATACTCATTTTTTCGAATAGTATTGAAGCTCATGAAAACCATTTATGATTAATTGTTCAAACACGAGAGTGAAGAAACTATATGCAAAACTAAACAAATGTGAGTTTTGGTTACGTAAAGTGGTGTTTTTGGGACATGAAATTAATAAGAAGGGTGTTTACGATCCACACAAGATAGAAGCCATTGTGAATTGGCCAACTCCTACGAATGTAATAGAGGTGCATAGCTTCTTGGGTTTAGCAGGATACTACCGGAGATTTGTTAAAGACTTCCAAAATTGCAGTACCTCTTACCCAATTGACCCAAAAGGGTGTTCCATTTGAGTGGACAGAGCAAAGAAAATCTGCTTTCCAAGAATTGAAGACAAGGTTAACTACAACACCAGTTCTTGCTTTACCGACCGGTACGGAGGGGTTCGTGATTTACAATGACGCCTCTTACAAAGGATTGAGATGTGTACTTATGCAGAATGGAAGGGTCATTACATACCCTTCTCGTCAACTCAAGCCGCATGAAAAGAATTATCCCACATATGACTTGGAACTAGCTGCAGTGGTATTTGCTTTGAAGATATGGCGACATTATTTGTATGGTACAACATGTGAGGTCTACACTAACCATAAAAGTCTAGAGTACTTCTTTACCCAAAATGAGTTAAATATGCGATAGAGATGATGGTTAGAACTTATCAAAAATTAT
This sequence comes from Camellia lanceoleosa, assembly GCA_025200525.1. Lineage (NCBI taxonomy): Eukaryota > Viridiplantae > Streptophyta > Magnoliopsida > Ericales > Theaceae > Camellia > Camellia lanceoleosa. The sequence goes on from CM045759.1 coordinate 149,501,592, forward strand.
GACTTGCAAATCCACTACCACCCCGACAAAACTAATATAGTTATAGATGCTCTTAGGAGAAAAGTTATGGGGAATTTGTCGAGTTTGCTCACAGGGAAAAAAGAGTTGCTACTTGACTTGGAAAGCATGGACATGGAAATTGTATTACGTGATCAAGGCGTAGTGTTAGCGGCAATGTCAGCACAATTGGTAATAATTGAAGAAATCAAACAAAGGCAAATGGAAGATGACTTCCGGAAGCAAATTTGTGATGAAATGGAAACAAGGCCAAGGCCTGGGTTCACCTTTGAAAATTCAGTGTTGAAATTTAAAGATAGGTTATGTGTCCTAAATGTTCCAGAAATTAAACGGAGGATTATGGAGGGAGCGCATAAGTCTAAATTTGCATTGCACCCCGGTAATACCAAAATGTACCAAGATTTGAAGCAAAATTTTTGGTGGCCAAGTATGAAGAAGGAAATTGTTGACTTTGTTTTGAAATGTTTACAATGTCAACAAGTGAAGGCAGAACACCAAAGACCAGCGGGTTTACTTCAACCTCTCCCAATCCTAGAGTGGAAGTGGGAACATATAACGATGGATTTTATTGTTGGCCTACCCTGAACACCCCGAGGTATCAATTCTTGCCTATGAAAACCTAATATAATGCGGATAAACTTGCTACTGTGTGTATAAATGAAATTGTTCGATTACATGGTGTTCCAGTTTCAATTGTATCCAATAGAGATTCAAAATTTGTCTCCAGATTTTGGCAGAGTTTATAGGATGCTATGGGAACAGAGTTGAAATTCTATATGACATTCCACCTCCAAACTAATGGCCAACCAGGGAGAACAATACAAACATTTGAGGATATGCTTCAGATATGTGTCTTGGACTTCCAGGGGAGTTGGAAAACTTATCTACCATTGGCAACGTTTGCATGCAACAATAGTTTCCACTCGAGCATAGGAATGGGACCATATAAAGCTTTGTACGGAAGGAAATGTCGCTCTCCAATGTGTTGGACCAAAGTTAGCGATAGATTAATGTTTGGGCCTGAACTTGTGCAATTGATGACGAAGAAAAATAAAATCATTTAACAAATGTTGAAAACCGCCCAAAGTAGGCAAAAGAGTTATGTGGATGACTGACGAAAGGATTTGGAATTTGAGGTTGGTAATTATGTTTTTGTTAAAGTCACCCCGATGAAAGGACAAACAAGATTTGGGAAGAAAGAAAAATTAGCACCCGATATGTAGGTTTGTTTCAAATTCTGGAAAGAGTTGGTCCAGTGGCTTATTGTGTTGCTCCTCCACCGAGTATGGAGCAAATACATAACGTGTTTCATGTATCGATGTTACGGGGTTATCTCCAAGATCTGTCCCATGTCATAGACTATCGTCAGATTGCTTTGGATGACAACTTGATCTATGAAGAGAAACAGATTCAAATTTTGGATCGATAAGTGAAACAGCTATGGAACAAGACAATTCTAATGGTGAAAGTTGAATGGCAGGAACACTACGGGAAAGAAGCCACTTGGGAGAGAGAAAAGGAAATGAAACAGCGGTATCTGGAGTTATTTGCAACTTGCGATAAAATAATTTTAAGGGACCAAACTTTTTAAAGGGGGAAAGAGTGTAGTAACCCAACTCTTTCATATTCTTCATATGCTTTAATTTCCTCATTCTATGTGTGATTATATGTGTGCTTATGTGTTTGATGTGAAATTCCATGTTTTAATGTGTGAATTACATGTTTATAAATTTGTATCTGTCAATTATGAGAAAATCTGTTGAAATTATGACCTTTGGACTACAAATTGAAAGCCTTAGAGGCGCAATAAACCAAAATTGACTTTACAGTTATGATTAGCATGATTTTTAGAACATAATATGAAGTTTTTTAAAAATTTGATTCGTAATGAATTAATTTGATTTATTTAAGCCAAACTCTTAAGTAAGCTTAAACTTAGGCTTAATGAGCTAAGCTTAGTTAGATATAATGTATATACATACGCCTTAGGAGACTTAGACTCATCAAACCACCAAAAATTATCTCTTGGAGAGAGAGAAGAAGAAAATAAACAGAAGAAGAGTATTCAACCTAAGCTTGGAGATTGGAAGACATTGAAAGAGTAACTCAAAGATTGGTTCAAGGTAAGTTTTAATCAACTCAAAGACTTGAAATATCTCTTCAATTGCTTGGACATAAGACCTAAGATGAAGCTTTTGCCCTCATAAAAGTTAGGGTTCTGAGTTATGATCTTGGTTGAACATATCTCATGAAATTGAACATGGAAGCTTAGGATTTGGTTAAGTGAAGGGTAGATTATTCTATTTTGGGCTTATGTTGTGAGGAATTGTTTCCAAATCTTGCCTCTTTGAATGCTTTGAGCTCATGAATATATGTATATATATGAAAAGATGAAGAAAATGAAGGAATCATCAACTTAAAGGAAGTTTGATCTAATTGAGCTTGTGTTTCATGCTTAATATGTTCATATATCATGGTTATGAAGTGAATTTGCTTGAATTGAGCCTTAGAAATACATTTGGAAAGCTTGAATTTGTTGGATCTTCAAACTGCTCAAATAGAGCCCAGAACTGCATGTGTCGGGTTCACAACCGCACGTGCGGAAAACAATGGAAACAAGTCGAGCATTCTGAAATAAAAGCATGTGCAGCCCACATGTGCAACACACCTTTCCGCACATGTGGTGAGGGTCTTCCGTACGTACGAAAAACAAGGAAAAATGTACATCTTTTCGACCCTTTGAATTTGTTAATGTATATGTTTAAGCCCTCCAAAATGCTTAAAAATGAATAGAAAATGAATGAACTAGAGAAATAATTAAAGAGAATAAGCTAAGAAAAGATGAATTGCTTATCAAGTTGTGTGTGTGACATGTGTAGGTCACTCACCAGAAGGGACCATTGCACGACTAAATCACTGTGAGTAATAATGGTGTAACGATATGTTATGATTTATGTATTTTGATTATGATTTATGCGTTTTGGATTGAGAATGACATACTCTATATAATTGTGTTTTGATTGAAATGATTGAGCATTGGATTACAATGGTATATGAAATAGACCCAAGGTCGTACTGTTTCTGTTATGTATGATAGGCCTAAGGCCGTTATGTCTGATATGGATTGTTTATGACTCATGGCCCTAAGGTTGAGGGAGATGGAGACATGTCGATGTTCCATATACCCTATAATGTTTAGAACAGCTGTTAATATGTTGGGCCTAAGGCCGTTCAGTATTATGTTGGGCCTAAGGTTGTTCCGTATTATGGTGGGCCCAAGGTCGGTTTGTGTTATGTTGGGCCTAAGGGTGTTCCGTCTTGTATTGGGCCCAAGGTTGTTCTGTCTTACGTGGGCTCGAGGCCGTTCTAGAATATTATTATAGATAAGACATGTATACATTGTATATTTATTCTTCAAGACATATGCTCGTTCTTATGAACCTTCCTACATTATTATTACTCACTGAGCCTTGCTCATTCCGTATTTATATATATTTATATAGGTGATCAGCTCGGAGGCCAGCCCTAGGTCTACTTTAGGAACTTTTGATGGACTTGTTTTGTTAAGCCTCCAAAGTTGGAGCCTTTTGTCTTTTTTTGTTTTTTTTGAGGAGTTCCTTTGATGCCATATTTTTGTTAAGTCTTTGGTGGCTTTTATTGAACAATTGGTCAATATGTATTGTTTGGGCTTTTAACTCTTTTTATATAGCTACATGACTTGGACTTGTATTTATATGAACTGTGTATGTGAACTCTCTATATGTAACTTGATGCTTAAAATCCTAGCATATAAGCACTGCTCAATGGATGTCTTGTTATTTAATTTGCTTCCACTCAGGCCCCATTATGATAAACTCTTGGTAATTTTGTCTGAGGCCGTAAGTAATCAAGAGGTTACTAGCCGGTCATGATCCAAACTTTTAGGTGCGGGCTTGGGTCGTGACAGAGATAGTAGGTGGTGCCACTCTTGGATTTCAGCCTGCACATGGTATAACAATATTGGATGTTGGTAAGGGTCATCCTAGTGTTATGTCGGCAGCATAGCTCGGTAATTCCATTGATGATTCAGAATGTGTTTATGGCTAATTGCATGGGGTTCAGATGATAAAAGTGCGTCATTTCCCAAAATAAGATGTTAAGAAGGAGTGTGATTCCACCCTATACTGTGGATACTACGAGAAATATAGTTATCTCAGGCATGATGGAGTTATTCTCACTCACTAGAAGTATTCGGACATCAGCTGGGATGTTGAATTCTTAGCGAAAGTTTTTGATTTTGGTAAGGGTATCAACTCTCCATCTATGCATACCTATGATGTGTTCTTGGAGTTCTTGATGGTTATATTCAGCCTAGGGTTTGGAAAATTTTGGGAGTCCTAAGTTATGGGACTGAAAGTTTGGAAAATCTTGAGTTTTATGGCTAAAACATAGACTCAAATCTATAATGTGAAAAAATAGAGATAGATATGCAAGAAATTCGAAGAAAAACTAGAAAAATGAAGAATGGTAAAGATCAATGAAAAACAGGTTCGAGAAACTTGAAAACTAAAACTGAAACTAAGGGTTCGAGGGACTTACATATTGGTAATGGAGAAATGGATGCGATTTGAGTTCATTTGAGAAAAATGAAGCTTTTGATCGGAGCGAAAATCATTTCGATCCTAGGAGACAACGAATAGAGTAATTGCGGTGGTGGAGATTGAAGGTGCAAGAATGGAGGTTAAAGAGAGAAAGTTTGAGAGAGAAAGTCAAGAATATGAAGCGTGGGAAGATGAAGGGGTGGGAGAGGAGTTTTGGTGAAAGAGATGACGACAAATGAAAACATTTTAAATTTCTTGGGAAACGTGTAATAGTTGACGTTAGCTGACGTCAGGTTAAGCGATGCGTGTCAGTGAAAGGACGTGTTGGGAACCAATATGGAGTTGACACATCATTGGTGTAGGTATAATGGTTGAGGTTGTTTTGACATGACAACTTTCGAATTTTGGAGTTCTTGAACTAGCAAGTCATGATCTCGGCTAGTAGTGTGATCTTAGTTGGCATGATGAACTAGGACAAGAAAAGGCATCTGGGTTCTTTGTTTTTTACAACTTCTTGTTTCTTGGAAGTCTGCGAGTCATGATCTTAGTCGGAGAAGTATCTCTCAACATGTTGTTTAGTCGACATGTTGGGAGGTTTGACAATATAGGTTTGATCACCTTAGTATGGCTGAGGTAAATCCTAGTGGGCAGTTGTGGGGATATAATTTTGGGTTGTCCACATGGCCTAGGTTATTAGTGGAGATGCTACGTGGGTGGTTTAGGATTGCCAAGGTATGATGCGATCATACCGGAATCCGAGATATTCGAATAGATGACAAGACTCCTGGATGATATCACACTACTTGTTTGGGTAAGGTTAGACTCTTGTGAAAGTTGATCTTAATCTAAATTGGAAGAGTCCTAGATAAGTGATATCCTGTAAAGGATAGAGTCCTATGAAGTAAGACTTATAAGGAAAAGTGGGCACTATTAGCTATATAAAGAGGGTTCCCCTACGGGTTTAAGGTACGTTCTAAACTAGTGTGTTAATTTGAGCCGATATTTTTGAGAGACAGTTGATTGACTTGATCGTCGGAGGGTCTCCGGGTAGACGAACCACCAGTTTTGTGGTCTTCTTATGTGCAGGTGTTGGACTTATTTATTCTTATGCATGCTTTACGGTTTAGTTCCCATGATCTCGACGAAGAGATTCAATTTGATTATGAGGTTAAAATTCAACACCTATAGTTTTCATAACAACAATTAAACCAAACATGACTATCAATAAAACTGTAGAGAAATTAAAGAAACATACAAAAATCAATGATCAATAGCAATGGCATTGTTTTTTCCATCATGCTTCGTCCCGACACCTCTTAACCCGTCATGGATGAGTTTCCTCCACTCCAATGAGAAAGCAGGCTAGGGACGGGGTTTCCTCTCCTCATCCATTTCTATCTGTCTCGCCCACAAAATATTACCCTTATAAACACATTTTCACATATGTATTTATTATTTTACATCTTTTAATCTCATCACTTACAAATTAATATACGTAACGATATCATCTTGCATTTTATTAATACCACCATTCAAAAGGTTATAAAATTAGCCAATCGCTCTCTAGCTCTTGCCTCGACCTTGCTAACTCGCCGATTTGTCCCACCCCCAATATGATTAAAGATAAAGGTAGGACACCACAATATATACTTGCCGCTTCCCACCCTGTCCCGTCCCCGTTGTCATCCCTAAGGATTAGGTAATATGTGTGAAAGCAATACCTTTTTCTTCTCATTCTATTTGTTTGATATGAGAGTTTTTACTAACTTGCCTTCTTTTCTTCTCTTTTATTTTAGGAAGAAATTCAAGCGATTGGGGAGATAAAAAAATTACAAATATATATGGGGTACAAGTGATTTTGTGATGGGGTGCAAGTGAAAGGTTGTGGGGATGCAAATGTGACTTGCAAATGTGACCTATTGTATGTTGAGTCACTACATATATAGTTACGACATCCTTAAGTAGACAAGTTGGTGCATGTTTTTAGGTTTATCCCAGAATGTATCTTGACATTCAGACAAGGTTCTTTATATTTTGGACAGTAAGTTTCCTTAGTTTTCTAATCCTCTATTGATTATTTAAAACTTATGATATTAATCACAACATATAACAATTTTTAACCCACATTTGATTCTCATGTTGGTAGTGATGGCACATTAATTCAACCTTACTTTTACGTTCATCTGGCAAACAGGGACATAACTATCAAAGCACAGGATGTTATGATCTTAGTTGCCCCAGTTTTGCACAGACAAATCATAAGTCTGGCATTGGTTGCACCATTAACCTGTTTCCACCTACAACGGACAGACATTCGACATATCTATACTGATATACAAGGTATATATATAGATATGCTACAATCTATTTAACTAACAACTTGTAAACCTTAAATACAACTCAAATTATTTTCTTGGAAACACTAGAAGAACATGTGGTTTTATTTTAGTTTTGGATATTTATTTATTTATTTATTTTTATTCTTTTGATAACTTAGTATCAGTTCCACTAGACTAACTAATTCTGGAGATCAATCCATCATCCACGGGTGAGGGGGCCAACCAAGACAAAACTCTATATGGACTAGTCCCAAAAAAATTATTTGCACTCATAGGAGATTTTGAACCTAAGACTTTGGAAAAAAACACACCCCCAGTCCCAAGTTTTGACCATTAGGTCAACTCCTTAGACTTTTTTTGAACAAATTATATCTACTGTTTATGTAGTTTGCCTTGTGTCAATTTTAGTCATGATTATTAGAACAATTTAATTCTTGAATTTTTTACATTATGTCAATTTGGTCTAATTGATTATGTCCCTTGAAAAATTAAATTGAAATCTAGGAACAAAATAGTTCATTCAATCTTCTTATTATGATTGAGAGGTTGACGTCCAATTAAAAATAGTCTATTTCCTTTTGAATGAACCATTTGTTAAAAATAGTCTATTTCCTTTTGAATGAACCATTTGTTCTTGATTTATGTCCAATTTCTAATACATGTTATCAATTGGACTAAAATGACACTACACGATCAAATTGACACAAGATAAATTACAAAAATCATAGGTATAATTTTTCCAGTTCTTTACAAAAAATTATATGGTAAATTACATTTTTTACACTAAAATTTTCATCTAATTCCATTTTAGTACCTCATCTTTTAATTTAAACAATTAATGTTCAAACTTTAACTTATGTTTTAATGTCGTCCTCTTGACACTTACAATTTCAAATTTGTATGAAAAATGCTCATGTTAGCACATTTTACAAACATTAAAAGAAAAAATCCATATGACAAATTACACGTTCATCCATAAACTTTTACTCAGATTCTACTTTGGTTCTAAATTTGTAACTTAAATCAAATTTCAAATGAAGGTGTAATAGGAGGATCCCATTTAAACACGGGTTGAAATCAGATGATTTAATTGTTACAATTAGAAAATGTGGGATAAAAGTGAAATTTGATTGAAAGTTCAAGGTTGAAAAATGTAGTTTACCAAAAAAATATATGAAAAATAAACAAAAAAGGGGTGCAAAGATCTATACCATCTTCAAGAATATTAATTTTTTTGATGAATTATTGTGTCGCTCATGGTCAAAAATTCATTGTCATACTTTTTGAGCAAGGAAAGCAATTTTGTTGTTTCCTTGTACTGCTTAATTTAAACATAATGAAATAAGTCCATCCAAACTATCTTATTTTCCAATATTAATAAAAAAATGTATTAAGACAACAACACTGGAAATTGGTGGCTTCCACTGCAAGATGTGGTATTAGGTTACTGGACTGGTTCCATCTTCACAGGCTTAGCTGACAGCTCTACAGTAGTGGTATGGGGAGGAGAGATCATCAACTTAAGATCAGCACAACATCACACAACCACTCAAATGGGGAGTGGCCATTTTCCCTTCGAAGGATATGGAAAATCAAGTTTTTTCTATAATCTTAAAGTCATTGACAACTCAAACACTCAGCAAGATCTAGCTTCCCTTCAACCATCTGTTACAGATGCTGCATGCTATGATTTACATGTTGAGGAAAACACAAATACTGATCTCGAAACTTATTTTTACTATGGGGTCTCGGATATTCTGCAGATTGCCCATGATGATCAGCAAATTGATGTATTAAAGAATAAAAAACATTCATTGGTTTAAAGTTTATATGTTAAATAAATTTTGTTTTCATTTTTTTCCCCTTTAGTTGGTAAATATTATTTTTCTATTGCACTATTTCTTGCAAAAGAATTGTATTTGTAGTCGAAAACAATTTGATCACATATATGTCTATTTGGGTATAGAGGAAAACCTAGAGCTTTTTTTAGTGAGGCCAAAACAAGTTGACAATGTACAAATTTGATTTACAAACTGATGATATCAGTTACTAGAGAGAGATCACTGTCACGCACCATAGATTTACAAGATCCAAGCCCATGAAAGTAAGAATACAAGTATGACAATAGATGAAGAAATATAGAGAAATAACAAGGAGATCTGGACAATGGCAATCTGATCAACAAATAACATGATTTATAAGAAGAGGAAACCATAACCCGCCCTCCCCCTATTACAAGCAATTCATGTCTTACTATTCAAGATATGGATATAGAACATGTATATCAAAATAGAGTATCCAAGTTCATACAAAGTAGATGCTCCTCGGGCGTATATCAAAGTAAAAGAGGGCATTCCCTCTCATAACAAAGGTCACAACCATATGTGGCCTGAACAAAATATAACAAAGAGTGCCCTTACTCATCATCCATATATACATGCATTACTGGGCAGGTGGCCCACCATCCAAACTTAAAAATAATTAATAACAAAGGAGTGAACAAAAGTCTAGTATAGAGATTTTTGGCATAAATTTTATGAATATGGTAATGAATGTCATCATTTTTTATTTTATTTTTCTGATCGGCAGAGAAAAATTTTCATTAAAAACATGAAATTTAAAGGTTCAAGAAAAAAAAAGACGCATCGAGAGAGATTCTAAAAGTACAAACTCTCTTACACTACTGCTACTTGCATCCTTACAACCAACCCCTTGGCTCATGATTTTATATTAAAAAAAAAACACATAAAAAAAATTACAATCCAAACTCTTGAGCCTGACACCCAAACCACTGAAACAAACCCAGCTTGTCACCCGCGCCTGTTTCTAAGCGTGCCCCGCGCCTGTTTCCATGAAATTTAAACAAAATTGTTTTGATCCCATTTAGCTTCCCATACCTACACTCAACCAATAAACACCCAAATTCAACATCCAACCTCTATGACTGAACATCATGGACACTTCTACTAAACACTTCATATCTTCCACGGTTAATCCTCTTCCAAACAGCTTCCTCTGATGTTCCTCACTCCAACATTGAGAAGCCCTCTCTTTGCCGATCAAAAAGCCAACCACCATAGAAATAAACGGATTTCACCCCTCAAACTTGCACTTGCACTCGCACAGGAGCACCCAAATAAAGATCCTAAACCAAAGTGGATCATTTAGCCCTTTAACTCCCACTTACAAAGAAGCGCCCAAATGAAGATGCTAAGTGAAACCAACCCATCTATGTTCGAAGCACCTTCCATGGTTGAAAGGCCCATGCCAAAAAAACACCCAAAATCGAAAACCATGGATCTGAGGAAGAAAAAATTCCTATGGCACCGTAACCCACCCCTCTTTCATCTATTGAACAACTCCACTGCTCTGGTGTGACCGTTGAAGACCCACGCTTCCACAAGCACCTATAAAGAGAAAACCACCGCCAACACCTCTCTTGTAATGACCACCCACCAAGACTTCCATGACTGAGGAAGAACAACTTATACTCGAGCACCAACACCCATTGAATGGAGACCAAACAAGATTTGGGACCGCAAGATATGATAGATTTGATATCAACCAAGGAACACCCAACCAAAAACCTCAAAGAACACCCGTGAACAAGTATCCAACCCAAAAACTAAAGAACCAAACAACATTCTAAGCAAATCTAGAGATTAGATCTGAAAAGGAGATGGTGGTGAATAAAAGGGGGCTCAAGTTTATTAGGGGAAATGACTAGAACACACACAAGAAAAAGCTAGGCCAACCGACCACTATGGCCAAAGGCAGCTAAGCAAGCTACCATATACCTTAATGGGACTTGTAACTCTCTAAGGCATGCAACTTGCCCTTCTCTGGCTACTGGTCCCAAGGCATCACTCTCAGTCGGAGGACATTTTATTCAAGAACCGATTCTATTCAAATAGAAGTTGTTTACACCTGTCCCAGCATTCCAAGATTCAGGATTTCCCTTTTGTCGAGTGTTCTGGGCTTGGGATTCGAAGGTGGGATTTGAAAGTACCATTCTAGGGGCATCCCTCTTGTAGTCTTGGCCTCTTTAGTGGAATAAATAGAAGTGATTTGGAGCACCGAATATTCCAGCCAGCGATAAGGCCCAAGTTGGAGGATTTTTAGAAAGAGAAAATTTTATATATGAGAGAGAGAGAGAGAGAGAGAGAGAGAATTAGTAGCCATAATGAATGTGACCATGATGCGATATTCAAAAAAAGCATTTTGTAAGCTAATTCTCAAATGGGGCATCTCGTGCATTTTCTGTAAGTTCCTATGAGTTACATTGGTCCCTTTTGAGGGGTTTGTATCGGTTCTTGTGCATATTTGTGGTTGTTTAACAATTTGCCGTAAGTACCAAAATAAAAAAAACATTTTTTGTGTGTGTATAATACTCAAACAGTGCTTCCTGCGTATGAGCAATAAGTTCTTACAAGTTATATTGGTATCTCCCGAGGTGTTTGTGCCCAATTACAAATTGAAAAACCTAAGTGATTCGTGATTCATAACAAATTTAATTACAGCAATTCCTAAACACACAAAATTAACAATATAAATCATCTAGTACGTACAAAAATGATTTAGATTGTTGTTTCACAATTAACAAATTGACACAAAAGATTTTAGCGTGGAAAAAATCACAATTGGAGCACCTCCAATTGTTATATATATATATATATATAAAATCATGAGCTAAAAGTCACTAATCAATCCACTATGAAGATAATGAAAATACAAAAGAGAACTAACAATTACCAAACGTACTCAAGAATTGTCTTTCGCCTCTTGTGTCTCTTTCAACACGCCTTCGTCTCGGAATTGATTAGCCCGGTGTTGAATCCACAACACTCAAGTTGAATCCATGACGATAAGCCACTTTGAACTCCTTTAAAGCCACCAAGCTCCAATCTTTTGGATCCACCTATCAAACGCTCTTGAAAAATAAAATCAAAACAACCCCCCCTTGATTTAAGCAATCAAATTCATGTGATGCGACTAATCTCACAAAAACATCAAGGGAAACAAAGGGTAAGAACTCCAAAAGCAAACACAAACTCTCAAGTTTTAGATCTGGAAGTTGTAACCCTAGAATCTACAACTTGCGCAGCTTTATATGAAACAGGGCCGTGAAGACTGCTTGGGCGAAGGAATAGTTGCTCGAGCGGTGTGTCTTAGATGTAAAGAAACCATAAGTGCCTTTGCTCAAGCAATGGGAAGTTCGCTTGAGCGAAGAATGAGATCTCTTAGTACTTTTGAAGGCATGTCAAAACTACTGAGAGATAGGCTTCTTCGCTTAAGCCACCAATTCTGCACTTGAGTAGTCCAAGTAAAAACAAGACACTAAAATACAACTAAAACGTTCTTTGTTCACGGAATTGATAACACAAAGGGACCTAGCAATCTTCCCCTTTGTAAATTCTTGAACGAAACAATTCTAACATTAATTCCTTACAAACACATGCACTAGACACAAACACTCCCTAACCAAACACCGTGCGAAGAGAACCACCTGCAAGAAGTATAGAATCGCACAAACACGTCTAGATGATATATGATTAACATTAGCATAGTAAGCATAAAATCAATAATAAACCACAATCACAATCATGTTATCATCATGCTTCCCCTTTTGGACTGGGAGAGACAAAGTGGTTAAACCAAAAAAAAAAAAAAAGCAAAAAAAAAAAAAAAAAAAGAACCAAATAAGCTCAATATACCAAAAAACATGTCCAACATAGGTAATAAACAAAAAAAATATGTCCAAAATATCCAAAAGCTAGAAAATACAAATAGAAAACCTGTCCATGAGATAGAAGAATGAAAGAAATCACTGATATGGTGGAGGAGGAGGTGCATCATGCTGCATCCTAAGACATGAAAGTATCTGGGCTAGTTGAAGAGAGGACTGGTCTACCAAATGCTTAATACAGCCAGTGGAGGCCTCTAAGGAAGTGAGACGGCCATCAAAAGCATCTACCAGTGTATCGAGCCGATCAAGGCGCTGGATCATAGTCTGCTCAAATCTTAGAAGCTGGCCTCGAATGGTCCGAGAGCGGACATCCTGCTTGTCATCACCAGTAATTGTTGCATCAAACTTAGCTTCCTTCGCCAAATGTTTCTCATCTACATCAGAAGGACCTGTCCCTAAAGACTCCCATTTGACATGAGCCTAACTTTGAGAGACAGTCTTTTTGGTGACTGGTTTGACAGGAAAAGAAAATTCATTGTTAGAAGAAGAGAAGACATCAAAAGAGAAAAAGATGCGGTTTATGAGACACCCATAGGGAAAACCCAAAGCCTTTTTACCCTCAAACACCAAAATCATTTTTTGGACAATCATACTAGCAAGATCAATTGGAAGACAATGATCAATGTAATACAAATCATACCCTTGATCATGAGAGATGTTGGGCGTGGGTGGTAACATGAATATTGGCATGACAATGATAAACAGAAGGTGGAAACGGAAAAGAAGTTTGTTTTGCTTGATGAGGGCTAGTTCTAGGGTGTTCCGTAGATTTCAATGGCAACCAAATTAAAACCAGCATTACGAGAAGCAAGAAATGGAAGTGACAGTTAGTAACAGGAGAAATACCAAGGAAAGACCAAACTAACACCTCAGCAATGTTGATTTCTTTTGATGGGACCCACATTTTGAAGGAAGGATCGCATTAATCGACAGAGTGAATGTTATAGTAAAGTTCATTGACCCAACTAAGATATTGTTGACCCGAAAATCGAAGAACATGATCACCTCCGAAAACATCAAACATAGGACTTAGGAATAGACTCAAACGTGTCTGGTTGGACATCTCTCTCAAGGTGGACAGTTCTAGAGTCCCTAAAATTTTTTTTCTTTCTTGTTGGACTGGAATTTTTTAGTATTATAAGATGGATGAGAAACAGTAGCCTTTCTCCATTTGGAAGATTCAGCCATGACTTAAACACTAAAAGACAAGGAGAATCCCACTAACAAGAGTAACACAGATCCAAGGACAACCCAAAATTCAAAGATCGAAACCACCCACCAATGGCACAGCCATAAATCCCCAAACAAAACCAAAGAAACCCAAATCAACCCCAAGTGCAAACAATAAGGAACCACCGCCATTAGTAACCAATAAGAAGAAACAAAAAATTAATCAATTAACAATAGGACATAATCTCATAGATTGATCAAAATAAGCCTAAAATCCTTGAAGAAAATCGAAAATAAGTTAAAATAAAATGAAATATTTAAAAAAAAAATAAAATTAAAACCTAGCAGCCTTAGATAAAACCTAGCAGTGCAACGAAAATCAAAGGATAAAGTAGAAAACTAAGATAAAAAAAAACCCAAATGGTGGAGAGAGATAAGAAACATGAGAATAACATTAAAAAAAAATCAAAATAAAGTAGAAAAAATAGAAGATCATTACCAATGAGTGATGAAAATCACTTAATGTGGCTTAAAACTACTCCAAATCGAGGAGAGAAGACACGAAGAGAGCAAAAGGGGTGAAATTGCCCTAGTAAGAGAGAGCACGAAGGGGTTTTGGGGAAAAGTGAAACTGAAAGGACAGTCGACATGCTTTAAAACTGCACAGACTGCTTGAGCGACCACTTCATCACCGAGCAAACTTACTAACGCGTGTGGCCATCACTTGAGACAAGACTCCACTGCTCAAGTGCATAAAAGACTCTCAGAAGTTCAGACACTCTGCAAAAAAAAAAAAAAAAACTAGATGATGCCATTCATCACTCGAGTGCAAGAAACATGGCTCAAGCAGTGTCAAAACTTAAGCAATGTTCTCGAAGTCTTGAAACACAGCCCCTGAACATCCAAAAACATTCATAAATCAAACTATCACCTGAAACTGAAATATATGAGTTCCATTACAATAATGTGAGACTAAGATGAGATAATCCACACATCATGAAACCTTCAAACATGCAAGTTAGATAATTATGAACGTGAGATCATTAGAAAGCGAGGCAAGAATGTATAAATGGACATAGGTAGCACATGAGCTCAAAGAAGAACATGATAGCTCACAAAGATAATGTGTGTGTGTGTGCGCGCGAGCGAGCGTGAGCGCATGCGCAGTCCCTGAATGTCCACAATTGCTAAAGTTAATCCTAGTTGTGATCAGATGGCTAGACATTTGGCAGAAGAATCTGTACGAAACTGAGAAAAGTCAAACCACTAGAGATCAAGGGGTATTTGTTGAGTAAACGCTCACGCTCAGTCAATAAATGATTTGATTTGATTTTTCTTTATTTCTTTTGCTCACTCACTGGCGACTTTTGCACTTAAGAGTATGAAATCTAGCCAGAGATACATGGATAGAATAAAGATACCCTGGTTGTTGACTCTGAGGTAGCATTTTCCTCATGCCTTGACTACAATGAACTAAGGGGAAAGTTGTGGAAGTGCAAAAAGATGGTAGGTGGTTAAGAGACTCAACATCACCCAAGATATGCTAGCATAAGTGAATTTCTCTAGAAATGTACAAGACACAATGCTAAAAGTCCATAGCAAAATTTGATCACTTGTGCGGATACACATGCAATTAATTAACTTAAGGATGTGTACATAATGAAATCATGAAATCAATGAGCATGTAAATTCAAAATGAGTTATAAGCAAACACATATGAAACCTTGCATGCAGCATGAAAGAAGCTCTATTAAATCTATTGCAAAGAAGACACGTATCAGTGACAATGAGATTATAACACCCAAACACACAGAATGCCAATCAATATCCATTCATGCAACAAGTCACACTCTAGTCAATGAGCACTACTCTCAATGTCTTTCTAAGGAACTCAAACCTAAGAAGATCAAGGGGTTTTGTGAAAATGTTTTCTCTTTGATACTCAATGGATACATGTTCAAGAACAACAAGGCTCTCCTCAACTAACTCTCGAATAAAATGTGACACATGTCAATATGTTTAGTGCAAGAGTGTTAGACTGGATTCCGAGAAATATTGATGGCACTAGTGTTCTCATAGAAAATAGTAAGTGCGTACTGGTCTATCGAATAGTCATGAAGCATTTGCTTCATCCAAATCATTTGAGCACAATAACTCCTTGTAGCAAAGTACTCTGCGTCGGTGGTTGAAGGAGAGATGGCATTTTACTTTTTGTTATGCCATGCAACTAAGTTATTTTCGAGGTAAAAACAACCTTTAGATGTACTTTTGCGATCATTAACACACCCTACCCAAGTGGCATTAGAATAGCCAGTAATATTGGCCGTGGAGTTAGAAGAGAACCAAATCCATTCCATGCCCCAAAGTCCCACTCACATACTTGACAATATGCTTAACGACTAGAAGATGAGACTCTTTTGGACAAGCTTGATAACGGGGCACAAACACCAACATTAAAAGCAATATCAGGCCGACTGGCGGTGGGATACAAAAGCCTCCCTATCATACTCCTATATAGGGCAGGATCAACGTTAGTGACAGAGGGATCTTTAGAAAAATAAAGGCTCGTGCTAATGGAGGTCCAAGAGTGTTTGGCAGACTCTTGACCGAACTTAGACACAAGGTTCTTAGCATACTTAATTTGAGACACAAACATACCCAACGACTATTGTTTAACTTGTATCCCTAAAAAGAATGATAATTCCCCATCATGGTCATTTCAAACTCATGTGTCATGCAATTCAAGAAATATTTAACAAGAGATTTAGATGTTAATCTAAATACAATATCATCAACATAAATTTGAGCAATAAAGATATGCGACTTAGTATATTTCACAAATAAGGTCTTATCCACACTACACATTTGAAAGTCATTGTCAAGAAGAAAGTTAGTCAGCCTATCATACCAAGCCGAGAGGCTTATTTCAGCTCATAAAGTGCCTTGTCTAACTTGTAGACATGATTTGGAAACTTAGGATTCTTGAAACCCTTTGGCTGCTTAACATAGGCTTGCTCCTTCAAGCACCCATTCAAAAATGCATTTTTCACATCCATTTGAAACAATTGAAAACCAAGAAAGAGTAATATACGAATAGATTCGAGACATGCAACAGGAGCAAATGTCTTATCATAGTCAACACCCTCTACTTCCGTATAGCCTTAAGCAATTGACCTAGCTTTATTCCTAACCACCGTACTATTCTCATCAGATTTATTCTTAAAGATCCACTTGGTACCTATCACATTCACATCTCTAGGTCTAGGAACAAGAGTCCAAACTTTGTTACATTCAAATTGACCTAATTTTTCATACATAGCATTTACCGAGCTATCATCTAGCAAGGCCTCTTTTACATTCTTAGGTTCAATTAAAGAAATGTAGCACACATGTGATAGCTCCTCCCGAAGTTACTTTCAGGTTTTCATTCGATATGTGACAGTCCCTATCACTTGTTGTATAGAATGATTCAGCTTCACCCTTACCGATGGCTTCAAGATTGGAGTGGCAGTGGGGGTATCTCCTTGTGCACTATTTGAACTTAGGCTTGCCATGGAAATTGGTACTTGTTCGCCTTCTTAAGCTTTGCCTTGAACTTTTTCTTGACTTTGTGGTACCATGAAAGAAGCTTGAGGACCGCCATCTTCTTTCACATGTAGAGACGCTATTAGAGAACCCATGTCATCTACAACTACGTTGATAGATTCCATTATGGATAAAGTATGAAGATTATAGACTCAAAAGGGTCTACTAGAGGTTGAATATCCTTGAAAATTACCTTCATCACTAGAGGAGTCAAATTTTCCCAAGGGCTCTCTATCTTTGAAAATATAACACTTACTCCCAAAAGTTTTGAAGTTTTTCACATTAGGTTTCGACCCTTTCCACAATTCATATGGAGTTTGTAAGGTGTCGTGCCTTAAATACATATGATTCACCACATAGACTGCTGCATTTAAGGCTTCAACCCAAAACTTAGGAGAAACTTTTTTACTAAGGAGCACGATCCTAGCAATCTCTGGAACCACCCAGTTCTTCCTCTCAATAACTCCATTTTGTTGTGGGGTGACAGGAGCTGAAAATTCATGCTTAATCCCATATATATCACAAAAATCGAAAAACGAGCTATTCTTAAATTCATAACCATGATCGGTTCGGATTCTTATGATACGCCCAATAGAAACACCATGTTCATTTTGGATTCTTAGGACTAAGGACTTGAAAGCATCAAACGTATTAGATTTTTTTTCTTAAAAAATGTACCTTTGTGAACCGAGAATAATCATCAATAGTTAAAAAAAAAAAGTCTTTTGCCTCCAATACTTTCAGTATGAGTGGGTCCTATAAGATCCATATGAACCAACTCAAAAAGACGCTTGGTTGTTAAGCTATTCACCTTCTTGTGCGGGGCTCGAGTTTGCTTTCCCAATTGACATGACCCGCACACTTGGTTCAAAGACTATCCATTTTAGGCACTCCTCACACTACCTCCTTATTGACTATCTTAGTTAAATCTTTGAAGTTGATATGACCTAACCATTGATGCCATAAGTCTAGATTGCTTATGATGGCCGAGTGACATGTGAGATCATTAGTAGTGATAATCCCATAGTAATTATCAGATGTGCAAATGACGGTATTTTCCTCTTTGTCCAAAATATCACATTTATCTTTTTGAAAACAATACCTCATGATGTGAGTCGCACATTTGATTGATGCTCAAAAGATTAGCTTTAAGGCTGTCAACAAGCAATACAGTATCGAATTTAGAAAGTCTGAGAACACTTATAGAACCCTTACCAATAACTCTAAAGGTGCTGCCATCCCCAAATGTGATAATTCCTCTTTCATATTTCTCAAGAGATGTGAAATAGGATTTGTCACCATACATGTGACGAGAACACCCACTATCAAGATACTACATGTGCGAGTCACGTGCTTTATAAGCGGCGTGAACAACAAAACAAGACAAGTCATTCTTTTTCACCAACAGTTTTTTAGTCTTAATAGAAGAGGGACTATCATGATTCTTGGAAGATGTCTTAGCATTGTGAACACCATTATGAACCATGGTATTCTGTCTTGACATATAGGGTTGTCTCCTAATCTATGAGGTATTAGAGTTTCTTCTATATTTTGGAGACACCCTACCAAACAACTCAAAACAATAAGGACAAATGTGGCCATACCTACCACAATGATAACAAATAAAAATAGGTCTTACCTCCCCTTCATTGATCATACCGCCTTTAGGTTGATGGAAAGACCTATCATCCTATTACACCTTCAGTTTTCCCTTTCCTTGAGTCCTTTTGTCATGAGATGAGGCAGCATTCTCTTTTTACAGTATATCATCACTATAGCCATTCCCACTTTTTTCAAAGCCGATTTGTTGAGACCCAATGATATCTTCCAGTGTCTTTGACCCCTTGTTCCAAAGGTCAATTGTAGCTCTAGCACTTTTGAGTTCTTTGTTTTTCTGGTTAACTAGCTCTTCCAATGCAGCTTAAGACATCTCGATAGTTTCAATCTTTCCTTCATAAGTAGCACAGATTTTTAATAGCTCATTTATCTCGGTCTCACAGGTCAAGAGTTTTGCACAAAGAGCTTGTCTATCATTTGATATTTTGATAGCATCGTTCCTAGCTGCAGAAATCTCCTTCTTTAGTTTGACATTCTCACGTTTACATGCTTTGAGTTTGAAAGTGAGTTTGTCATTCAAAATTAGTAAGTTTAGAGATTCCTTGTACAACTTTTCATATGTTTGTTGAAGCTCTTCACCTTCTATTTTATCATCATCGTCATCATCATCATCATCTGAGGTTTCATCATCTGTGACATTCTCAACTGACGGCCCATCTTCTTTTTGTTTCTCTTCCTCCTTGTAAACATCTAGTCAAGCAACTAAAGCATTGAGGTGAATAGTGCTGGATGTTTGTGAAGATAACTCTGCTCTTTCATGGAATTGCATAAGAACAGCCCATGCATCTTTGGCATTCTCGCAATGAGAAATACATTGTCGCTCCCCTTCATAAAGTGCTTCTCGAATAGTATTCAGAACTGGCTCACTACTCTCCATGTCAACTTTTTCATTAGCACTCCACTTTTTAATCGGCTTGGCGACCTTTTGATTGGTAATAGGATCAATCACAATTGTGCGCCAAGCTTCAAGATCCTAAGCTCTAAGATACACCTTGATTCTACACTTCCAAAACAAATAGCTACTCCTATCAAAGGTAGGAGCACGATGCAGATTAGCTCCACAAGCAAACTCAACTAGCCTGGGAGTTGGTTGAGGGAAGCTAGAGTAGAATGCCATAAAAGTACCATCCTCATCTTCACCAGATTTAGCTTCATCGACTTCTTACTCTGACCCGCTTTCATCATCCCAAGTCACTGTGTAAACTTTCTTTATGTTCTTCTTGGAAGGACACTCGAGAGCAATATGCCCAAACCCTTAACATTCACAACACTTGACTCCCTATACTCTCGTTATCTTCTTTTTTGGTTTTGGAACAACTTTGAGTCTATCATTACCCTTATCCTTAGAACTAGTGTCCTTGAAATTAGGCTTCTTTTTCATAATTTTTTTTTTTCGAATTGTTTGGTAAACAAAGCTGTCATTTCGGACTCTAGATCAATTTCCACATCAAGATTCTTACCAAAAAGCCATCATTTCTTTTTGTTTTTTTCTTTGAAACCAGATGTGTGTCATAAGTTTGTTCGTTTCCAACCAACTGATCAAGCTTACGGTTCTCAACATTTTGAACATTCTCTGTAGCTGTCACTTTTGATTGAAACCTATTGAGTAATGACCTTAGAATTTCTCCAACAACCTGAGATTCATGGATTTTTTCACTGAGTGTGAAACAAGAATTCACAATGTCACTGAGTTTAGCATAAAAATCATCAAACGTTTCATCCTCATACATAAAAAGAGTTTCAAAAGTAGAGGAAAGGTGTTGAAGTTTTGATCATTTGACAAAAGTAGTACTCTCATGAATTATTTCATGAATGTCCCAAGCCTCTTTTGTTACCTCACAAGTGCAAATACGTTGGAACTCTTTCGGAGTAATGGAGCAAAAGAGAGAATTATGTGTTTTCCTATTCCAACTAGAGTTTTGATAATCAATTATATCTCATTTATCAATTGGTTTGGGAATATTAACACCATCAATGGTCACCATAGGTTCACTCCATCCATAGATGGCAGAATGCCAAACTTTCTCATCAATAGATTTTTAAAATGCTCTCATACGAGCTTTCCAATATGAGTAGTTTGTTTCATCAAGTAAAGGAGATCTACGAATTGAGTTACCTTCGCGAATTGAATCCATTAACACAAATCACACCCATATAGCTTTTTTAAAACAAAGAACAGGTGACCCGCTCTGATATCAATTGAAAAACCTAAGTAATTCATGGTTCGAAATAGATTTAATTACGGAAAATCCCAAACACACAAAACTAACAATCTAAATCATCTACCACATACGAAAGTAATTTAGATTGTTGTTTCACAAATAATAAATGCACACAAAATATTTTAACGTAGAAAAAAACTATAGTTAGAGAACCTCCATTTGTGATATAAACAAAATGCAAGCTAAAAGCCACTAATCAATCAACTATGAAGATAATGAAAATACACAAGAGTACTAACAATTAGCCAACATGCTCAAGAATTGCTTGTTTCTTGTTGTGTCTCTTTCAACACACCTTCGTCTTGGAATTGATTAGCCTAGTGTTGAATCCACAACACCCAAGCTGAATCCACGACAATGAGCCGCTTTGAACTCCTTTAAAGCCTCCAAGCTCCAATCTTCAGAATCCGTCAATCAAACGCTCTTGAAAAGTATAATTAAAACAACCCCCTTGATTCAACCAATCAAATTTATGTGTTGTGACCAATCACACAAAAACATCAAGGGAAACAAAGGATAAGAACTCCAAAAGTAAACACAAACTCTCAAGTTTTAGATCTAGAAGTCCTAACCCTAAAATCTGTAACTTGCCCGGCTTTATATGAAACAAGGCTGCGAAGATCGCTTGAACGAAGGAATGATCACTCGAGCAGTGTGTCTTAGATGCAGAGAAACCATAAGTGCCTTCGCTCGAGCGATGGAAAGTTCGCTCGAGCGAAGAATGAGATCTCTTAATACTTTTGCAAGCATGTTTAAACTGCAGAGAGATGAGCTTCTTCGCTCGAGCCACCAATTTTGCGCTCGAGTGGTCCAAGTAAAAACAAAACACTAAAATACAATTGAAATGTGTTTGTTCACAGAATTGAAAACACAAAGGGACCTAACAACAAGCATTTTCATGGTTGTTTTACGATTGGCCGTTCGATGGTCAATTTTCAAGCCTAAAATATTTAAAAATTGATTTTCTAATCTAATTCTCAAACAATGCATCCTTTGTATGTTCCATATGTTTCTACAAGTTATATTGGTCACTCCTAAGGTGTTTGTGCTAGTTCTCTTGCACATTCATGACTGTTTAAAAGTTAGTCCCTTTATTGGCCATTTTTCAAGCTTAAGTAAGGAAACAAAAGCATTTTTGAGGCTAACTCAGAAATGGTGCTTCCCATGCATGTGTCGTAACTTTCTACAAGTTATATTGGTCCCTTTTAAATTGTTTATGTCAGTTCTCATACACATTAATGGTTGTTTCGCAATATAGCCTCCCAACGAATTTTGTAAGATTAAGTATGGAAAAAAATATTTGTTTAGACTAATTCATAAATGGTGCATCTTGTGCTTGTGTCATAAGTTCTTACAAGTTACATTGGTCTCTCCCAAGGAGTTTGTGTTAGTTCCCATTCACATGCGTGACTGTTTGACAATATATCCCTCTAACGGACTTTTTTCAAGATTAAGTATGGGAAAAAAAATTAATTTTAAAGCTGATTCGCAAATGGTGCATCCCATTCATTTGCCATAAGTTCATAAAACTTATATTGGTCCCTCCCAAGCGTTTTTGTTTTTTCTTGTACAAATTTGTGGTTGTGTGATAATTTAGCCTTCCGACGGCCTTTTTTGAAGCTTAAGTATGGAGAAAAAAGCATTTTTTTTAGCCTAATTCATAATTTTTACATCCCATGCATGTGCCACAAGTTTCTACAACTTATTTGGTCCCTCCCAAGGTGTTTGTATTGGTTCCTGGCCACATTTTGTGACTGTTTAGTAATTTAGCAATCCAAGTTTTTAATCTCAATTACTAAAAAAAGCTTTTATTTGTCTAATACATAAACAATGCATCCTATGCATGTCCTACAACATCCTATAAGTAACAATGGTTCTTCCCGAGGTGTTTCTGCCGAATCACGAGCACTATCATGGTTGTTTAATGATTTACCCTCCGATGGCCTTCTTTCAAGCCTAAGTATATAAAAATCGATTTTCTAATCTAATTCACAAACGGTGAATTCCGTGCATGTTTCATAAGTTTTTAAAAGTTATATTGGTCACTCTTGAGGTGTTTGTGCTGGTTCTGATGTACATCTGTGACTATTCGAAAAAATTTCCCTTCATTGGCCATTTTTAAGCCTAAGTATGTGGAAAAAGTATTTTTTATGCTAATTCACAAACGATGCATCATGTGTATGTGTCGTAAGTTCCTAAAAATTACATTGGTATCTCCTAAGGTTTTTGTGTTAGTTCTCATGCAGATTCATGGCTATTTGATAATATACCCCTCCAACAAACTTTTGCAAAGATTATGGAAAGAAAGAAAGAAAGTAGTTTTTAGGCTAATTCACAAATGGTACATCCCATTCATGTGCCATAAGTTCTTAAAAGTTATATTGGTCCCTCGTAATGTGTTTGTGTTGATTCTCATGCACATTCCTAGCTGTGTTATAATTTAGGCCTTCCATGGCCTTTTTTGAGGCTTAAGTTTGGAGAAAAAGCATTCCTAAGTTTTTACAACTTATATTAGCCTCTTATGAAGTGTTCAATCAATCCTGTGCACATTTGCAGTTTGCTAATAATGTAGTCATGTGACAATTTTTGTTTTTTCAAACTAAAGTATGAAAAAAATCTTTTTTGTTTGTGTGTGTGTGTGCGTGTCTAATACAGAAACAGTGCATCCCTTGCATGTGTCGTAAGTGCCTAACAATTACAATGGCCCATCCCAAACTGGTTGTTCTTGTTTTTAGGTACTTACATGGTAGTTTAGCTATTTAGCCCTCCAAAAGCCTTTTTTTGAACTACTTTTCCAATTGGGTGTCGCATGTAGGTTCCATTACTTCCTAATTATTCAAACATATATTCTTTTATAAAAATTGTTATATTAAAGTTAATATACATTACTACGAAGCATGTCCACTTGGGGATGAATTCCCCCTACTCCCAAAGTGTCCAATGAATCCTTGGCTCCTTAGAAACTTGACCACACTTGCCACTATCTCTTCTTGCTTCTTCCCACCCTCTTCATGCTCCTCTATTTTATTGTTTTGAATTTATATTTGTTCTTTCTGTGTCTCTATTTGCATCTCAAGGCACTTCATATAATCATTTGTTTCAGTAGATATGGTAGAAGTTCTAATAAAGGATGAAGGTCTCAAGTCAAGTCCCTTCATGTAGCTAGACCTTGGCTTTAGGACTTTATTGATAGCTCATCTACAGTTATAGTGATTGATTTAGGCTCTGATAGGTGATCATCTTGTGTTTGTGTCATTTTTTCTGATCAAATATTAACAAATTAAATAATTATTGGTAAATTAAATAAGAATATAACAGATACTATACCAAACTTTTTTTTAATATAAATTACACTATATACTCACATATTTAGCTTGAGCTGCAGACAAGATCCATTCATATGTTTCCTTATTATAGTGAGTTTTCTTGTAAAACTTTGGTAGCTTAGATAGCTGCCCCTTGTTGGCTCGTGTCTAATTTGATAGACCAAATAATCAATAAACAAAGCCAAGAATCTAATGAACTTCATAAAGTCAAAGGAACACATTGCTTTTTCTACTTTAACAAGGATTGACGTAGAACCACACCTATGTTTTGTCTTCATCTTTTCTCTGTTCGAGATGTTGACTATTGATTGATTCTCTAAGGAAGAATCAACAATATAACATTGAAATGTATCATTAGTAAGACAAATTTAATGCTTGATAATAAAGTAACATACAATAATGTTAGGGTAGGTTAAACTAAGGGTGTGCATGGGTCGGTTCGGCCTAGGTATACCCTTAGCCCGTCATTCAAACAGACGCCATCGGTTCGGTAAAGCAACCATCTATCATCGGTTTAGGTATACCCTTAGTGGTTGGTTCGGTCGATTCTGAACACCCAGTAGAGAAAGAGATGGAAAAAATATGAAAAATGAAATTGGAATTTCATTATAAGAAAAAAACCTTGAACTTATATATTTATATTTAAATATATATACACAACTAAGAAAGAAAAAGCAAAGAGAAAGCTGTAGAAAATATAAGAGAGGAAATTTCCATCGCCATCGCCATCACCTTCACTCATCACTCATTATTGTTGTTGTCGCCACTCAGAGAAGCCACCACCATCAATCATTGTCACCATCGCCACATCGGAGATGGAAGGAAAAGAGAGAGAAACGATATAAGAGAAAGTGAGATATGAGTATGTGTTTAAATTTCAAAGTGGGAGAAAAAGAGAAGAAAAATGAAGAGAACAAATCTGAGGATAAAAAGAGACAGTGTCTCTTCATTTTTCAAAGTTATTACAGTTTATGGAAAATGGTACTTTGAATATATATATATAGAGAGAGAAGGGAGAGAGAGATATGAGAAAATCAACAAACTTAAAATGAAGAGAGAGAGAGAAAGGGGAGTGTAAATGGTTTTGGACAATAACACACCTGGAATGAAGAGATATATATATATAGAGAATATTACCGTAAGAAGTCGGATAAAGTAGAATATTTTGTGTGTGATAGAGACATATTGTGAAGTGATAAGACCAAGGCAATAAAATAATTAATATACATCAATATTTATTCGGTCGGATCGGATTTTTTAAGGTGTAAATTGCTTATATCCATTTCTGATTGTGAAATCATGAAATTGAATAGCAGATAGTCACAATTGACCGTGTTGATTGTCGAAATCATCCATAAGAGCTTGGGTTGGCTAGGGTCAACCGGCTTGGGCAGGTTGGCGGGTTACACGTACATCCCTAATGGCAACCAATATTGGATAAGCTAAATCAAGGTTGGCTTCATGGAAGAGAAGATTATTGTTGTTTGAGGTTATTTCAGTTATGAAATGGTCTGAGAATGCACTAAGTTCAAATATTATTGTACTTAGGCTAATCTAGAAGAATATGTCCCTACCTAAAGTGCAATTGTGTTCTTGGTTATCAGGGAAAGGAAGGGTTAAAACTTTGGAGTTTTTACATAGGATTGGTGTGCTTAATAACAATAGTAACTCACTTTGATTGTTTTGCAAGGCTGAGGTTGAATCACTAGACGATTAACTATTATTTCATTTCACTTGGAATGTTCGGACTGATATTATCAGGTGGTGGGGAGTTGAATGGGTTTCACCAGGATCTGTGAAATACTTACTGTAACATTAGAGAAGAGATAAATTTAAAGAGTTGGAATTAAAGATTTGGAGACCTTTCCTGTTATCAATTCTTTGGTCTGTTTCAAAGCTAAGGAATGATTGTATCTTCAATAAACATATTCAAAATGGGATTATATTTTTTGAGTTGATTAAGACAAGAGTTGCCTTGTAGGTAAAAGCTCATTTCCCAGGTATTTTTTATTTGGTTCATTTAGTGTTCCACTTGTTATCAACAAGAGTTATCCACTTGGTCGGATCGACACCCTTTGATGGTTATTTTCTTGTGTACTCCTTCCCTTTAGCCTCATTCAACTCCTTAAATTGTTTGTGCATGTTATAAGTATAACCATTCAATCTCCGACCAAATTTTATGTTTACTGTCTTTTCTATATCAACAAGGTCTCCTTTGTAATTGAAACTGATCCTGCAAAAAATAGATAAGTCCTAAATATTTCCTACAATAATAATAAAATGTACGATAAATAACTAAGAGATCGTAACTTAATATAAAGATGAGTAAAATGTTCTATAATAGAATAGACAATGAAGTTACATTCCAGCGTTGAAACATCACCTCCTTAACTGAGGCATCAACATACTTCCACCTATGAACACTTCGATCTGGTAAACGTGTTCGCACCTCTACTTCAATCTTTGAAGTCTATTTTGAGGCATACATTCATACTGGTGCATGAGATTCTAGAGGGATAGGAAAATTAATCTTTCCATCTCTATCAACAAAGCCTTGAACCTCTTTCCCTCGAGTTGGGCCACAAACACGCTTAGTAGTTGATGTTGTGAAACCATAATATTGAATTAGTTAGTATTTAGATCTCAAATCAATGTAAATAACTTTACAATGTTATTTACGTCTATTTATCTTGCATGTGAGATCTTGATTGGGGAGGTTCAGTTATATGCTAATTTGTTGCCTCTTGATCTGGATTATTTTGATATAATATTGGGGATGGATTGGCTAAGTAAATACCACACGACAATTGATTCTACGTCCAGGTAAGTTATTT
The DNA here is from genome assembly GCA_025200525.1 of Camellia lanceoleosa. Classification (NCBI taxonomy): domain Eukaryota; kingdom Viridiplantae; phylum Streptophyta; class Magnoliopsida; order Ericales; family Theaceae; genus Camellia; species Camellia lanceoleosa. Next base: position 149,529,029 of record CM045759.1, read on the forward strand.
TTCAACCTCTAGGACAATCCAAATTTATTTTTATGGGACATGGGGTAATTCCTCCGCCTTATTTGATCTCAACTATGAAAGCGTGTAAGTTATTGCAAAAGGGTGTCAGGGGTATTTGTGTAGTATTTTGAATGGACAACCGGTGGATGTGTGTGTTGATTATATAATAATTATTCGTGAATTCTCAGATGTCTTTCTGAAAGAGTTTCCCGGGGAGCTAGTGGACTGTGAAATTGAATTTGCAATTGATATAGTGTCGGGAACTCAGCCCATTTCAAAAACTCCTTATAGAATGTCATCGACTAAAATGAAAGAATTGAAGACACAGTTGCAAGACTTGCTTAATAAAGGGTTCATTAACTCGAGTACCTCTCCTTGGGGCACACCAGTTCTTTTTTTAAAGAAGAAAGATAGGACACTTCGGTTATGTGTTGACTACTGGGAGCTCAATATAGTAATGGTAAAGAACAAGTATCCTTTGCCTAGAATCGATAATTTGTTTGATCAAGTACAAGGTGCGCAAGTCTTTTCAAAAATAGATTTGAGATCCAAGTTTCATCAATTAAAGGTAAAAGCCGAGGACATTGAGAAGACTGTTTTTTGAACCAGATACAACCATTATGAATTTTTAGTTATGCCATTCGAGGTTACTAATGCACCAGCAACCTTCATGGATTTGATGAATCGTATTTTTAAACTGTACTTGGATGAATTTGTGGTTGTGTTCATTGACGACATACTCATTTATATGAATAGTATTGAAGCTCATGAAAACCATTTATGATTAATTCTTCAAACACAGAGAGAGAAGAAACTATATGCAAAACTAAACAAATGTGAGTTTTGGTTACGTAAAGTGGTGTTTTTGGGACATGAAATTAATAAGAAGGGTGTTTCTGTCGATCCACACAAGATAGAAGCCATTGTGAATTGGCCAACTCCTATGAATATGATAGAGGTGCGTATGTAGACACCCCATTTTTGACCGACCTTAAGACTCAAACGTCATTGATTGAGCGCTCGGTGATAGTGCATGTTGTGCTCGTTTCAAGGTTTCGGAGTTTTGACTGAGAGCCTTGCCTCCGGGCCTCTGAACTCTTTGTGCTTTGGATCAACTTGTTGACCAAATCTTTTTTTCTCTTCTCGGAGGGAGGGAGAGGTCTTGTAGACCATCTCTTTGTGGTCGTAGACCACTTTTCCCGTTTGGAGACTAGTTTTCGATTTTTTGAGCCTTCGGCTGCCCGCCTTGTCTCGGGACTACTTAATGTTCTCGGGAACATTGTGGTCCGGGAGACCACTTTTGTGGTCGTATACCACTTTTGATGCCCGTAGACTAGTTTTCGAGGCTTTTGGCCGCGTGCTTTGCCTCCCGATCTCTCGTCTTGCATCCGTTTTGGTTTGTTTTTGGTAGAAACCTTGTTTTCCTTGTTTGGAAGGTGGTACAAGGGTGGGAGACCAATTTTTCCCCTTGGAGACCACTTTTCCTCCTGCCAGCCAGTTCGGATAACTGGCTTTCTTGGTCTTTGGGCCACCTTTTCTGGTCGGCCACCATATTACCACCTTGCTTCCAGTGTGTAGACTTCTCCCACCTATGGCCAACGAGTTTTTGTTCTGGGAGACCACTTGAAGTGGTTGGCTGACCACTTTAAGTAGCTGGCCGACCACTTCAAGTGGTTGGTTTCTTTTTGGCACCTTTTTGGAGATATTTTCCTCCAGTTGTCACAGCTGGAGGGCACTGAAGCCATCCTCCATGCACGTGTATGGAGGGATGGCCTTGAACCTTAGCTTCCTTGAGAAGCTTTAGCTTTTGCTCTATAAGAGGGAGGCTCCTCCTCCCTCTTCTAGGTTCAAAAATTTATGGTTTGAGTTATACATACACACTTGTATCTATATCTCTCTTTTGCTCTTATTTTGTGCCTTAAAGTGTTATTTTGTCTCACTTTTACACACAAAGACACACTCAAACACCATACTCTTGGAGCTGAGGTCCCTTGAGGTTGTTTTTGAAGCTTTTGGATTCATTTTGGTTCAGAAAGTGTGCTGGAGTTACAGCCTTGAAGGTGGTCTACAAGGGTGAGTTTCTACCTTTTAAACCCACATTTTTGCTTAAGCTTTTGAGCCTACTTTCATACTATTTTAAGCTTAACTTCCTACTGTTAAAAGTTCTATTTTTTAGTCCTTAAAATGTTTGTTTAAGGTCACTTTTTTGTTGGGGGTGGTCCACCCCCTCTTAGGCCTTGTTAGGCCTTGTTTTGAGCCATCCCTTTTGGCTCTTATTCTAGCCTTTGTATGGCCTTTCTACCACTGAAATCCAGAGGATTTTTAGTTGTGGAAATGTGGTTTTGGAGTCCTAAATAGGGGAGGGTCATCCTTTCTCCTTGTGTTTTCTTTACTTGCTTCATCTGCCTCATGTTTGAGCATGTTTATTAAGCTTGTGTTAGCTTGTTCTTAGCATGTATTTGGGGTTATTTCAAGATGGCTTGCCACTATTTATGGTTGTCTTGATCATCCCTTGCTTGCATAATACACTTGTAGTGTAATCCTCACAAACTAGTCTTGTATGCTTCATGAAGTAGCATGTCTTTCTAGCTTATTTCGAGCCCATTTCAGCATGTTTTTGGTGTTGTTTTACCATGTCATACCTCTGTTAAGGTTTGATTTGGTTGGCCTTTGCATGCTCCATGCACTTGTAGTGCAATTTCATGAATTAGCCTAATGTGTCTCATACTTTGACATGTCATTCTAGTATGCTTTTGGCTTAACTTAAAGAAGATTTTGTTCATGTTTTACCATGTTTAAGGTCTGATTTGTGTTGTTTTGGTCATGCATGCCATGCTTTGTATAGCTATTATGCATTCTAGCTTGTTAGCTTTGTGTATCAAGTCGACTAGCATGCATTGCTTGGCCTATTTGAATGATTTGGCATCATTTGTTATATTATTTCAGTCCATGTTTCATGGCCATACACTCACATTTGTCACTTATTTAATGTGTTGGAGGGTTTCCCCCTTTATGCCTTAACATGAATAATTGCGTATGCCTTCATGCCTAAGCTTGCGAGCTATCATTTCAATGTGTTTTTGGGGTTATTTTGCCATGATATAACTTTGATTTTTATTGGTTAAGTCATCCCATGCTTGGTCTTAATAAGTGTAGTGTAATCTACCTTATTTGCCTTGTACGCATCATGCCTTATGCCCTTCATTCTAGCTTGTTTTGGCTCCCTTCCATGCATGTTTTAGTATCATTTCATCATGTTCTAGGACTTTTTTGGGTTGCCTTTTCCATATCCTTCATGCTTTGTATAGCTATAGTGCAATTGGCCTTGCTAGCTTTGTGTTTTGTTGGCTCATGCATGCTGTCTTTGGGCTATTTAGATGATTTGACATCATTTAATACTTCATTTTAGAGCTTATAGCATGTTCATGTTCCCACTTTTTTCATGTTTTGAATGCTTAAAAGGGTTGTGCATTGTTGCCTTGCTTATGGCCTAGCTTGTATGCTTGCATGCCTTGACCTTTGAGCTCGTAACTTAGCATGTTTTGGTCATTGTCTTTACCTTTTTAAGCTTTGTCCATAGTTGGTTCATGTATTTGTGCCATGTATTGCATGCCTTCTTTGTAGTCCTCTTTGCTAGTTTCATGCTTTAAGGACCATTGCATGCCATGCTTGCTTTGTTTGAATGATTTGACATCATTTCTTGCTTAATTTCAGTGCTCTTGGTGTTGTTACACTTCCATGTTTGTCACTCTTTGAGCACTCTTGAGAGTTGTGCTCTTAGGCCTCTTTGATGGGCCATTGCATGTGCATGCTTGTATATGCTTCATGTGCCTTAATCTTATCACCATTGGCCACTGATTTGGGCATGACTGAGGTCTACCCCCTTTTGGTTTAAGTCCATTTAGCATGTTTGTTTACATGTTGTTTGCATGCTTACTATTCATTGCATTAAATATGCCATCTTACATTGCATTGTGCATGCCATATGGTTATTTGCATTGTGTATGCCAAGTTGTTTCTTCGCATTGAGTATGCATGTTCCTAACATTGCTAAGTTGCCCTTGTAGCATTGCATTGTGCATGCATGCATTAGCATCGTTCGCATGTCATTAGCTTTGTTAAGTTGTTCATGTCACATTGCATTGAGTATGCCATGTTGTTAACGCATTGTGCATGCCATGTTATGTGTTGCATTGTTGTTTGGATTAAGTGTTAATCTGAGCACAAGAAATGAGGGACGTTTCATACTTAAAGTGATGAAACGTGCCTCAATTCTCGGTCGCCGACGCTTTTGATCATACATGATAGAGTTTTAGGTCTTATGTGTTTACTTGTGCATTCATTTTATATTGAATTGTGCAATTTGACTTCTCGGCCATCATGCATTGAAATGCGCAATTGATGGCCCGAGGGTCGAGAACCGCACTCCCTTGAGTTCATGACATGATAGGAAGGGTGGTTGTGCACACATATCTTGCAAATACATTGCCGTGCCTTTTCTTGCTCTTTGTTGCAACAAACTGGAATTCAGCAACAACAACTGGTCGGCCGACTAGTATTACTAGCTGGCCGACCACTTTTTCTGGTTTTTCAGCACAGAAAGTGGTCGGCAGGTGGTCTCCTTCCTCAACAACTGGTTGGCAGCCGTCCCACAGATTCCCATGATGGAGTTTCAGTTTTCTGGAGCTTTGTGCAGTGTTCTGGAAACAATTGCAAACAGAGGCAAATTGGGGCATCGCGATAGATTTCCGAACGGGGCGACCGAGCATGCATCCAGTCTTCTCCCTCTGAGAACCTCATGTTTTACTGCTTTATTTAGCTTCTTTACTTAGCTAGATTAAGCATTCGTTTTGTACTTTAATAGTTAATACGTTTAGCTATTTCAATTTGTTTTGTAATAATTAGTTTAATTAGCTTAGATTAGCTAGTTAGCTTTTTATTCGGTCCCTCCGTCGAGAGGGCGTATTATTGTAATAAGCATGTGTGCGTGTGTGTGATGCATGTCTTCCAACCCCCATTTATTTCTCCCTTTTACTTAACCGCTTATGATGGTTAGTTTTAGGGCATATTTCGATTAGCATATCTTATGCTTACATACGTGCATCATTTATCTATTTTGCATGCACTGGGCTCGGTGCATCATACTAACTGCATTGTATTTCAATTCCAATTTGAATACATGTACCAAGTTGCATTTCACATGACATTCTAGGTAGCCTATCTTAGTTACATTTTCGCATGTGTTGCATTAGCCATCTTAACATGAACTAGGATTATGCATGATTTCTAACTAGTTCCTTGTTTTGGATCGGAGTGCACTGTGAGTGTTTACGCTTTAACATGTTGCATGTGTGTTAATGTTGCCATGAAAGCATGCTTGCCATGAGGCTAATTGCTTATTTGATATAATTGCTTGAATGCTTGTGGGTGAAGGTTGGATTACTTGAATTGGAACAATTCATCAAAATCCACATTTTAGCCTACTCGCGAGTAGCAAACTTCAAACCATTTTCACAAACGAATATGCAATGTTTTGTTCCAAATTAGGCGATCTAGTCTATACTTGTATGCTGTGCGCATCACGTGGTAAGATTATCTAATTAATCAGAATAAGAGCACATGTGTTTTCAAAAACAAAATATCATGCTTAGTACAGGCCGATCTTTGATCGGGCGAGCGGAGGTGCTCATTGCATGACCTTCCCCTCTCGTACTCAAGTTCCCGAGCCGAGGCAACTTTGGTGATGACGGACACGTGGCCTTAGGCACGAGTCAGGGTTTCCTAAATTGCCTCAAAATAAAATATTTAGGTGGTGACTCTATATCTGGCAAAGTAGTCCATGTTTGGCACTTCTTTATAAAAATCAGTTTTCCAAAACGATTTGTCAGATTTGGACTCTTTGGCGATTTATCAGTATCATATCGCACATTGTAAGATTAGATTCAGAACCGTGACACGAGGCCGAACTTGTAGTAGCTAGAGAACAAAACGAGATTTCGCTCCCCCGCGCGCAGAGCTCAGGAGTCCTCGGGCGCTTCTACAACGTAGCTTCTTGGGTTTAGCAGAATACTACTAGAGATTTGTTAAAGACTTTTCCCAAATTGCAGTACCTCTTACCCAATTGGCCCAAAAGGGTGTTCCGTTTGAGTAGACATAACAAAGAGAATCTGCCTTCCAGGGATTGAAGACAAGGTTAACTACAACACCAGTTTTTGCTTTATTGACCGGCACAGAGGGCTTCATGATTTACAATGACGCCTCTTACAAAGGATTGGGATGTGTACTTATGCAGAATGGATGCTTCTTGTGAACTCAAGCCAGATGAAAAGAATTATCCCACATATGACTTGGAACTAGCTGCAATGGTATTTACTTTGAAGATATGGCGACATTATTTGTATGGTACAACATGTGAGGTCTACACTGACCATAAAAGTCTAAAGTACTTCTTTACCCAAAAAGGAGTTAAATATACGATAGAGATGGTGGTTAGAACTTATCAAAGATTATCACCTACAAATCCACTACCACCTCGGCAAAACTAATATAGTTACAGATGCTCTTAGGAGAAAAGTTATGGGGAATTTGGCGAGTTTGCTCACAGGGAAAAAAGAGTTACTACTTGACTTGGAAAGCATGGACATGGAAATTGTATTACGTGATCAAGGTGTAGTGTTAGCACAATGTCAGCACAACTGGTAATAATTGAAGAAATCAAACAAAGGCAAATGGAAGACGACTTTTGGAAGCAAATTTGTGATGAAATGGAAACAAGGCCAAGGCCTAGGTTCACCCTTGAAAATTCAGTGTTGAAATTTAAATATAGGTTGTGTGTCCCCAATGTTCCAAAAATTAAACGGAGTATTATGGAGGGAGTGCATAAGTCTAAATTTGCATTGCACCCCGGTAATACCAAAATTTACCAAGATTTGAAGCAAAATTTTTGGTGGCCAAGTATGAAGAAGAAAATTGTAGAGTTTGTTTTGAAATGTTTACAATGTCAACAGGTGAAGGAAGAACACCAAAGACCTGTGGGTTTACTTTAACCTCTCCCAATCCTGGAGTGGAAGTGGGAACATATAATGATGGATTTTATTGTTGGCTTACCCTGAACACCCCAAGGTATGAATTCTTTCCTATGAAAACTCAGTATAATGCGGATAAACTTGCTACTGTGTGTATGAATGAAATTGTCCGATTACATGGTGTTCCAGTTTCAATTGTATCCAATAGAGATCCGAAATTTGTCTCTAGATTTTGGCAGTGTTTATAGGATGCTATGGGAATAGAGTTGAAATTCAGTACAACATTCAACCTCTAAACTGATGGCCAATCAGAGAGAACAATGCAAACATTTGAGGATATGTTTCGAATGTGTGTCTTGGACTTTCAAGGGAATGGGGAAACTTATCTACTGTTGGCAAAGTTTGCATACAACAATAGTTTCCACTCGAGCATAGGAATGGCACCATATGAAGCTTTGTACGGGAGAAAATGTTGCTCTCCAGTGTGTTGGACCAAAGTCGGCGATAGACATTGTTTAGGCCTCAACTTGTGCAATTAACGATGGAGAAAATTAAAATCATTCAACAAAGGTTGAAAACCGCCTAAACTAGGCAAACGAGTTATGCGAATCACTGATGAAAGGATTTGGAATTTGAAGTTGGTAATTATGTTTTTGTTAAAGTCACCCCGATGAAAGGACAAACATGATTTAGCAAGAAAGGAAAATTAGCACCCCGATATGTAGGTCCGTTTCAAATTTTAGAAAGAGTGGGTCCAGTGGCTTATTGTGTTTCTCTTCCACTGAGTATGGAGCAAATACATAACATGTTTCATGTATCAATGTTACGGGGTTATCTCCAAGATCCGTTCCATGTCATAGACTATCGTCAGATTGCTTTGGATGACAACTTGATCTATGAAGAGAAGTAGATTCAAATTTTGGATTGACAAGTGAAACAGCTACGGAACAAGACAATTCCAATGGTGAAAGTTGAATGGCAGGAACACTACGGGAAAAAAGCCACTTGGGAGAGAGAAGAGGAAATGAAACGGCGGTATTTGGAGTCATTTGCAACTTGAGATAAAATAAGTTCGAGGGACCAAACTTTTTTTAAAGGGGAAAGAGTGTAATAACCTAACTCTTTCATATTCTTCATATGCTTTAATTTCCTCATTCTATGTGTGATTATATGTGTGCTTATGTGTTTGATGTGAAATTTCATGTTTTAATGTGCGAATTACATGTTTATAAATTTATATCTGTCGGTTATGAGAAAATCTGTTGAAATTATGACATTTGGACTGCAAATTGAAAGCCTCAGAGGCGCGATAAACCGAAATTGACTTTACAGTTATGATTAGCATGATTTTTAGAATATAATATGAAGTTTTGTAAAAATTTGATTTGTAATGAATTAATTAGATTTATTTAAGCTAAACTCTTAATTAAGCTTAAACTTAGGCTTAATGAGCTAAGCCTTGTTAGATATAATGTATATGCATGATCCTTAGGAGACTTAGACTTATCAAACCACCAAAAAAATATCTCCTGGAGAGAGAGAGAGAGAGAGAGAGAGAGAGAGAGAAGAAGAAGAAGAAGAAGAAGAAGAAGAGAAGAGAGAGAAGAAGAGTATTCAACCTAAGCTTGGAGATTGGAAGAAATTGAAAGAGTAACTCAAAGATTGGTTCAAGGTAAGTGTTAATCAACTCAAAGACTTGAAATATCTCTTCAATTGCTTGGAGTTAAGACCTAAGATGAAGCTTTTGCACTCATAAAAGTTAGGGTTTTGAGTTATGATCTTGGTTGAACATATCTCATGAAATTGAACATGGAAGCTTAGGATTTGGTTAAGTGAAGCATAGATTATTCTATTTTGGGCTTATGTTGGGTTAGATTATGAGGAATTGTTTCCTAATGTTGCCTCTTTGCATGCTTTCAGCTCATGAATATATGTATATATATGAAAAGATGAAGAAAATGAAAGAATCATAGAAATTAGAGTTCTAATTGAGCTTGTGTTTCACGCTTAATATGTTCATATATCATGGTTATGAAGTGAATTTGCCTGAATTGAGCCTTAAAAATACATTTGGAAAGCTTGAATTTGTTTGATCTTCGAACTGCTCAAACAGAGCCTAGAACCGCACGTGCGGGGCTCATAGTCGCACATGCGGAAAATAGGGGAAACAAGTCGAGCATTCTGAAATAAAAGCATGTGCGGCCCACACTTGTGGCACACCTTGCCGCACGTGCAGTGAGGGTCTTCCACACGTGCGGGAAACAGGGAAAAAATCTACATCTTTTTGTACATCTTTTTGACCCTTTGAATTTGTTAATGTATATGTTTAAGCCGTCCAAAATGCTTAAAAATGAATAGAAAATGAACGAAACAGAGAAATAATTAAAGAAAAGAAGCTAAGAAAAGATGAATTGCTTATCAAGTTGTGTGTGTGCCATTAGTAGGTCACTCGTCGAAAGGGACCATTGCACGACTAAATCACTGTGAGTAATAGTAGTGTAACGATATGTTATGATTTATGTATTTTGATTATGATTTATGTATTTTGGATTGAGAATGACGTACTCTATATAATTGTGTTTTGATTGAAATGATTGAGCATTGGATTACAATGGTATATGAAATGGACCCAAGGTCATTCTGTTTTTGTTATGTATGATAGGCCTATGGCCATTATGTCTGATATGGATTGTTTATGACTTATGACCCTAAGGCTGAGGGAGATGGAGACATGCCGATGTTCCATCTACCCTATAATGTTTAGAACAACTGTTAATATGTTGGGCCTAAGGCCGTTCAGTATTATGTTGGGACCAAGGTCGTTCCATATTATGTTGGGCCCATGGCCGTTCTGTCTTATATTGGCCCCAAGGTCGTTCCGTCTTATGCGGGCCTGAGGCTGTTCTAGAATATTATTATGTATAAGACATGTATACGTTGTATATTTATTCTTCAAGACATATGCTCGTTCTTATGAACCTTCCTACATTATTATTACTCACTGAGCCTTGCTCATTCTATATATATATATTTATGTAGGTGATCAGCTCAGAGGCCAGCCCTAGGTCAACGTCAGGAACTTTTGATGGACCTGTTTTGTTTTGGAGGCTTGTCTTTTTTTTTTCTTTTTTTTTTTTTTTTTTGAGTTCCTTTGATGCCATATTTTTTTTAAGTCTTTGGTGGCTTTTATTGAACTGTTGGTCAATATGTAATTTTTGGGCTTTTAACTCTTTTTATATAGCTACATGACTTGGACTTGGACTTGTATTTATATGAATTGTGCATGTGAACTCTCTATATGTGAGTTGATGCTTAAAATCCTAGCATATAAGCACTTCTCAACGGATGTCCTCTTATTTTATTTGCTTCCACTCAAGCCCCGTTATGACAAACTCTTGGTAATTTTGTTTGAGGCCATAAGAAATCAAGAGGTTACTGCCGGTCATGATCCAAACTTTTAAGGGCGGGTTTGGGTTGTGACAGAGATAGTAGGTGGTGCCACTCTTGGATTTCAGGCTGCACATGGTATACCAATATTGGATGTTGGTAAGGATCATCCTAGTGTTATGTCGGCAGCATAGCTTGGTAATTCCATTGATGATTCAGAATGTGTTTATGGCCAATTGCATGGGGTTTAGATGATAAAAGTGCGTCATTTCCTAAAATAAGATGTTGAGGAATGTGATTCCACCCTATACTGTGGATACTACGAGAAATGTAGTTATCCCAGGCATGATGGAGTTATTCTCACTCGCTAGACGTATTCAGACATCAGCTGGGATGTTGAATTCTTAGCGAAATTTTTTGATTTTGGTAGGGGTATCAACTCGCTATTTGTGCATACCCATGTTGTGTTCTTGGTGTTCTTGATGGTTATATTCAGCCTAGGGTTTGGAAAATTTTGGGAGTCCTAAGTTATGGGACTGAAAGTTTGGAAAATCTCGATTTTTACGACTAAAACGTAGATTCAAATCTAGAATGTGAAAAAATAGAGATAAATATACAAGAAATTCGAACAAAACTAGAAAAATGAAGACTGGTAAAGATCAATGAAAAACAGGTTCGAGAAACTTGAAAACTGAAACTGAAACTGAAACTGAAACTAAGGGTTCAGGGGACTTATAGATCGGTAATGGAGAAATGGACGCCAGATTTGAGTTCATTGGAGAAAAATGAAGCTTTTGATTGGAGCAGAAAATCATTTCGTTCACCAGAGACAGCGAACGGAGTAATTACAGTGGTGGAGATTTGAAGGTGCAACAATGGAGGTTAAAGAGAGAAAGTCTAAGGAGAGAGAAAGTCAGGAATATGAAAAGTGGGAAGATGAAGGGGTGGGAGAGGAGTTTTGGTGAAAAAGATGGCAGCAAAGGAAAACATTTTAAATTTCTTAGGAAACGTGTAATAGTTGATGAGCTGACGTCAGGTCAAGCGATGTGTGTCAGTGAAAGGACATGTTGGGAACCAATATGGAGTTGACACGTCATTGGTGTAGGTAGAACGGTTGAGGTTGTTTTGAGATGACAACTTTCGAATTTTGGAGTTCTTGAACTAGCGAGTCATGAACTCGGCTAGTAATGTGATCTTAGTCGGCATGATGAACTAGGACAAGAGAAGGCGTCTGGGTTCTATGTTTTTTGTAACTTCTTGTTTCTTGGAAGTCGGCAAGTCATGATCTCAGTCGGAGAAGCATCTCCCAACATGTTGTTTAGTCAACATGTTGGGAGGTTTGACAATATAGGTTTGATCACCTCAGTATGGCTGAGGTAAAGCCTAGTGGGCAGTTGTGGAGATATAATTTTGGGTTGTCCACGTGGCCTATGTTATTGGTTGAGGTGCTACGTGGGTGGTTTAGGATTGCCAAGGTATGATGCGATGATACCGGAATCTGAGATATTCGAATAGATGACAAGACTCCTAGATGATATCACACTACTTGTTTGGGTAAGGTTAGACTCTTGTGAGAGTTGATCTTAATCTAAATTGGAAGAGTCCTAGATAAGTGATATCCTGTAAAGGATATAGTCCTATGAAGTAAGACTTCTAAGTAAAAGTGGACACTGTTAGCTATAAAAAGAGGGTAGCCCCATGGGTTTAAGGTATGTTCTAAACTAGTGTGTTAATTTGAGCCGATATCTTTGAGAGATAGTTGATTGACTTGATCGTCAGAGTGCCTCTGGATAGACGAACCACCAGTCTTGTGGTCTTCTTATGTGCAGGTGTTGGACTTATTTATTCTTACGCATGCTCTACGGTTTAGTTCCCAAGATCTCGACGAAGAGATTCATTTTGATTATGAGGTTAAAATTCAACACCTACAATTTTCTTGACAACAATTATACCAAACATGACTATCAATAAAATGTAGAGAAATTAAAGAAACATACAAAAATCAACAATCAATAGCAATGGCATTGTTTTTTCCATCATGCTTCGTCCCTACACCTCCCAACCCGTCGTGGACGAGTTTCCTCCACTCCAATGAGAAAGCGGGCTAGGGACGGGTTTCCTTTCCTCATCCACTTCTATCTCTCTCGCCCTCAATTATATTTATTAAATATATTTGTATATAAAATTTAAATTTCTTACATAGAATAAAATATTACCCTTACAAACTCATTTTCACATTTTTATTTATCATTTTACATCTTTTAATTTCATCACTTACAAATTATTATATGTAACCATATCATCTTGCATTTTATTAATACCATCATTCAAAAGGTTATAAAATTAGCCAATCGCTGTCTAGCTCTTGCCTCGACCTTGCTAACTCGTCGATTTGTCCCACCCCCAATATGATTAAAGATAGAGGTAGGACACCACAATACTTGTCTTTTCCAACCCTGCCCCGTCCCCGTTGTCATCCCTAAGGATTAGGTAACATGTGTGAAAGCAATACCTATTTCTTTTCATTCTATTTGTTTGATTTGAGAGTTTTTACTAACTTGCTTTCTTTTCTTCTCTTTTGTTTTAAGAAGAAATTCAAATAGTGGGACAGATAAAAAAAAATTACAAAAACATATAGGGTACAAGTGATTTTGTGATGGGGTGCAGAAAGGTTGTGGGGATGCAAATGTGACTTGCACTCCTCCATGTTTGTGTGAAAAAAAAAAGCCAAAGATTTCAAAAGTTTTACCAAAATTTTTATCAAATGTCTCATATGAGTATGAGAACCACACTATGTAGATTCTAAATGGATCTCATACTCATATGAGACATTTGGTAAAAATTTTAGTAGAATTTTTAGAATTTTCGACATTATTCAAAAAAAATAAAATAAATAAATAAATAATTCTCCCACTAGGATGTATTCCCTTTTATTTTATTTTTTACACACAAATACTATAAATCATTTATTATTTTTTGTCATCTTATGCATGGTTGGTTGAATAAAAATTAATTTGCACATCATCATTAGTAAATTATTAAAAGCACTTTTAATCGAAAATACAATGGTTGAATTATCTACTACATTAACTATCCTAATATCCAAATACAATAATCTTTATAAACAAAAAAAATAAAAATTATTAGAGCAATGCCAGAGAGAAAAAAAAAATTTACTCCATTCGTCCCGAAATAATGGTCCTTTTTGGAGAATCTAACTTTTTTTTGTAGTACAATTATTGCACTTAAAAAAAATTGATTTTTCAAAATTACCTTTTGGTAGTACATTCTTTTGGGGGAATATCAATGTTATAATTGTACTTTTTATATTGTTAATTAATGAGGTTAAAAAAAAGGCAAAATAAGAAATTTATATTATTTTTGTACTTAATTTTTTGAAAACGGACTAATATTTTGGAGTAATGAAAAATGAAATAAGAGACTAATATTTTGAAACGGAGTGAGTATCAAATATTCACATGAGTTTTTGTCCCACTCACATGTCATGTGAGTGGTAAATTTTTTGATAGAAAATTTGGAATCTTTTGTATGATTGAATTTATTATTCATCATTAAACCTGTGATCTCTTTAATACTCTTGTGGATGATTTGGGTATATAAATTGTTGGTAGCTATCATGCATATGCTGAACCATCGATGTGTTGAAGGCAAACATGTTGTAATTCAAGATTATTTAAACAAAAGCTCTTACTTCGTCTTTCATTCTCTCTCCTCTCTCTTCTTCTTTTTTTTTTTTTTTTTCTAAGCTATAAATATTCAGAGATTTAGGGGATTAATTGTTTATTTTTTTAGATTGTTAATTGTTTATATAGATTATTTTTTTTAAGCTATAATTCTACATATTAGTTTTCCATTCTTTTTCTGGGGCTTGTTTGAACTTTTTCACAATTAATTGTTCGAATATCACATGTGAAAAATGGCTCGAACTTAATTCTGAACTTGGTAATTCAAGTGTTTTTCTTTTTTGCTATTATATTTAAGGATGTTGGAGATGCTAGAGGCATCAAGATAAGTGTTGGATTTTTATGAACATACATTTGTTCCCTTTTTTTTGAATTAATTTTATTTTGCAAAGAACTGAAACTAATGAATTTGAAATATGTGGGCCAAAATGTGCAATAAAATTACTTCCCTCCGCTTCCTAATTTTTTATTCCACTGGAACAAGATGGAACCTAGCTCATCTCCAATTGGAATGAAAATGGATGACTCTCAACCCAAGCTTATTCAGAATTGGCATAAAAATGGAGAGTGCCCACAAGGAACAATCCCCATCAGAAGGACTCAAAATCTTGACCTTCATCGAACTTTTCCATTTCACCGGCAAGGAGGACAACATTACTACCCCTTTGGGCAAGCACCAGGTGATCATGAGGTACAATTTGAACTTAATCTAAACTTAATGCCTATCTGACGTTTACTCAAAATACAAAATATTTAGCAAAATTTTGTGCATTATTTTGTCTTTTGTTTCCTTTTAGTATGCCTTTGTTACTGAAACTGGTAGTACCTACTATGGAGCGCACGGATCATTTAACGTGTGGAATCCTAAGACGGAGGCTAATGAATTTAGTTTATCTCAAATTTGGGTTATGTCTGACATGACAACCTTGAATACTATTGAAGCTGGATGGATGGTAAGTGTTAACTTGTTTGTGAAGCCTTAATTGATACATTATCAATGACCTATTGTATGTTGAGTCACTACATATATAGTTATGGCATCCTTAAGTAGACAATCAGACATGGTTCTTTATATTTTGGACAGTAAGTTTTCTAATCCTCTATTGATTATTTAAAACTTGTGATATTAATCACAACATATAACAATTTTTAACCCACATTTGGTTCTCATGTTGGTAGTGATGGCACATTAATGCAACCTTACTTTACGTTCATGTGGCAAACAGGGAGATAACTATCAAAGCACAGGATGTTATGATCTTAGTTGCCCCGGTTTTGTACAGACAAATCATAAGATTGGCATTGGTTGCACCATTAAACATGTCTCCACCTACAACGAACAGACAGTCAACATATCTATACTGAATACAAGGTATATATATATATGCTACAATCTATTTAACCAACAACTTGTAAACCTTAAATACGACTCAAATTATTTTCTTGGAAACATTAGAAGAACATGCAATTTTATTTTAGTTTTGAATTTTTATTTTTATTTATTTATTTATTTATATTTATTTATTTATTTTTATTCTTTTGATAACTTAGTATCAGTCCCACTAGACCAACTAATTCCAGAGATCAATCCATCATCCATGGGTGAGGGGGCCAACCAAGACAAAATTCTATATGGACTAGTCCCAAAAAAATTATTTGCACTTATAGGAGGTTTGAACCTAAGACTTTGAAAAAAACACACCCCCGTCCCAAGTTTTGACCACTACGTCAACTCCTTAGACTTTTTTTGAACAAATTACACCTGTTGTTTATGTAGTTTTCCTTGTGTCAATTTTAATCATGATTATTACAACAATTTTATTCTTGAATTTTTTACATTATGTCAATTTGGTCTAATTGATTATATCCCTTTAAAAATTAAATTGAAATCTAGGAACAAAATAGTTTATTCAATCTTCTCATTATGATT
The DNA here is from genome assembly GCA_025200525.1 of Camellia lanceoleosa. Classification (NCBI taxonomy): domain Eukaryota; kingdom Viridiplantae; phylum Streptophyta; class Magnoliopsida; order Ericales; family Theaceae; genus Camellia; species Camellia lanceoleosa. The sequence goes on from CM045759.1 coordinate 149,545,075, forward strand.
GAGAGGTTAGCGTCCAATTGGAAATAGTCTATTTCCTTTTGAATGAACCATTTGTTCTTGAGTTATGTCCAATTTCTAACAGATGTTATCAATTGGACTAAAATGACACTACACGATCACATTGACACAATATAAATTACAAAAATCATAGGTATAATTTTTCTAGTTCTTTACAAAAAAATTATATGGTAAATTATATTTTTTACACTAAAATTTTCATCTAATTTCATTTTAGTACCTCATCTTTTAATTTAAACAATTAATGGTCCTCTTAACACTTACAATGTCAAATTTGTATGAAAAATACTCACGTCAACACATTTTACAAACATTAAAAGAAAAAATTCATATGACAAATTACACGTTCATCCATAAACTTTCACTCAATTTCTACTTTGGTTCTGAATTTTTAACTTAGATCAAATTTCAAATGAAGGAGTAATAGGAGCATCCCATTGAAACATGGGTTGAAATCAGATGATTTAATTGTTACAATTAGAAAATGTGGGATCAAAGTGAAATTTTGTTGAAAGTTCGAGGTTGAAAAATGTAGTTTACCAAAAAAATATATGAAAAATAAACAAAAAAGGGTGCAAAGATCTATACCATCTTCAAGAATATATAATTTTTTTGATGAATTATTGTGTCGCTCAAGGTCAAAAATTCATTGTCATACTTTTCGAGCAATGAGAGCAATTTTGTTGTTTCCTTGTAGTGCTTAGTTTAAAATATTCAAAACTTATTTTTCATAATGGAATAAGTCCATCCAAACTATCTGATTTTCCAATATTAATGAAAAATGTATTAGGACAACAACTCTGGAAATTGGTGGCTTCAGCTGCAAGATGTGGTATTAGGTTATTGGCCTAGTTCCATCTTCACAGGCTTAGCTGACAGCTCTACGATCGTGTCATGGGGAGGAGAGATCATCAACATAGGATCAGCACAACATCACACAACCACTCAAATGGGAAGTGGCCATTTTCCCTTAGAAGGATATGGAAAATCAAGTTTTTTCTATAATCTTAAAGTCATTGACAACTCAAACACTCAGCAAGATCCAGCTTCCCTTCAATCATATGTTACAGATTCTGCATGCTATGATTTACATGTTGAGGAAAACACAAATACTGATCTCGGAACTTATTTTTACTATGGGGGTCCCGGATATTCTGCAGAATGCCCATGATGATCAGCAAATTGATGTATTAAAGAATAAAAAACATTCATTGGTTTAAAGTTTATATGTTAAATAAATTTTGTTTTCATTTTTTCCCCTTTAGTTTGGTAAACACTATTTCTCTATTGCACTATTTCTTGCAAAAGAATTGTATTTGTAGTTTAAAACAATTTGATCACATATATGTCTATTTTGCTATAGAGGAAAACCCAGAGCTTTTTTTAGTGAGGCCAAAACAAGTTGATAATGTACAAATTTGATTTACAGGCTGATAATATCAGTTACTAGAGAGAGATCACTGTCACGCACCATAGATTAACAAGATCCAAGCCCATGAAAGTAAGAATACAAAGTATGACAATAGATGAAGATATATAGAGAAATAACAAGGAGATCTAGACAATGGCAATCCGATCAACAGATAACTGGATTCATAAGAATAGGAAACCATAACCCGCCCTCCGACTATTACAAGCAATTCATGTCTTACTATTCCATACATACAATCTACAGTCATAATTTCTATGTGACATGGATATAGAACATGTATATCAAAATATAGTATCCAAGTTCATACAAAGTAGATGCTCCTCGGGTGTATATCAAAATAAAAGAGGGCATTCCCTCTCATAACAAAGGTAACAACCATATAAAATACTGGGCATGTGGCCTGAACAAAATATAACAAAAGAGTGCCCTTACTCATCATCCATATATACATGCATTACTGGGAAGGTGGCCCACCATCCAAACTTAAAAATAATTAACAACAAAGGAGTGAACAAAAGTCTAGTATAGAGATTTTTGGCATAAATTATATGAATAAGGCAATGAATGTGATCATTTTTTATTTTATTTTTTTGATCAGCAGAGAAAAAATTTCATTAAAAACATGAAATTTAAAGGTCCAAGAAAAAAAAAAGACGTATTGAGTGAGATTCGAAAAGTTCAAATTCTCCTACTACTGCTACTCGCATCTTTACAACCAACCCCTTGGCTCACGATTTTATATTTAAAAAAAAAAAACACAGAAAAAATTACAAACCAAATTCTTGAGCCCCACACCCAAACCACTGAAACAAACCTGTTTGTCACCCATGCCTGTTTCCAAGCATGCGCCACGCCTGTTTCCATGAAATTTAAACAAAATTGCATTGATCCCATTTAGCTTCCCACACATGCACTCAACCAAGAAACACCCAAATTCAACATCCAACCTCTATGACTGAACATCAAGGACACTTCTACCAAACACTTTGTATCTCCCACGGTTAATCCTCTTCCAAACAGCTTCCTCGGATGTTCCTCACTCCAACATCAAAAAGCCCCCTCTTTGCCGATCAAAAAGCCAACCGCTATAGAAATAAATGGATTTCACCCCTCAAACTTGCACTTGCACCGCACAAGAGCACCCGGATGAAGATCCTAAACCAAAGTGAATTTTTTACCCCTCTAACTCCCACTTACAAAGAAGCGCTCGAATGAAAATCGTAAGTGAAACGAACCCATCTATGTTCGAAGCACCTTCCATCACCAAAAGGCCAATGGCCAAGAAAACACCCAAAACCAAAAACCACAGATCTGAGGAAGAAAAAATTCTTATGGCACCATAACCTACCCCTCTTTCACCTGTTGAACAACTCCACTGCTCTGGTGTGACCGTTGAAGACCCACGCTTCCCCAAGCACCGACAAAGAGAAAACCACTGGCAACTCCTCTCCCAATGACCACCCACCAAGACTTCCATGACTGAGGAATAACAACTCATACTCGAGCACCAACACCCATTGAATGGTGACCCAACAAGCTTTTTGACCGCCATATATGATAGATCTGATACCACCCAAGGAACACCCAACCAAAAGCCCCGAAGAACGCCTGTGAACATGTATCCAACCTAAAAACTAAAGAGCGAAACAACATCCTACGCAAATCTAGAGATTAGATCTGAAAAGGAGATGGCGGTAAATAAAAGGGGGCTCAAGTTTATTAGGGGAAATGACTAGAACACATACAAGAAAAAGCTAGGCCAGCTGACCACTATGGCCAAAGGCAGCTAAGCAAGCTACCTCATACCTTAATGGGACTTGTAGCTCTCTAAGGAAAGCAACTTGCCCTTCTTTGGTTACTAGTCCCAAGGCATCGCTCTTAGTAGGAGGACATCTTATTCAAGAACCGATTCTATTAAAAAAGTTGTTTACACCTGTCCTAGCATTCCAAGATTCGGGATTTACCTTTTGTCCAGTGTTCTGGACTTGGGATCCGAAGGTGGGATTTGAAAGTACCGTTCTAGGGGATCCCTCTTGTAGTCTCGACCCCTTTAGTGGAATAAATAGAAGTGATTTGGAGCACCAAATATGTGAGCTAGTGATGTGGCCCAGGGTGGAGGCTTTTTAGAAAGAATTTTTTTTATATGAGAGAGAGAGAGAGAGAGAGAGAGAACTAGTAGCCACAATGAATGTGACCATGATGCGATATTCGAAAAAAGCATTTTGTAAGGTAATTCTCAAATGGGCATCTCGTGCATGTTTTGTAAGTTCCTACAAGTTACATTGGTCCCTTTCGAGGGGTTTGTATCGGTTCTTGTGCAAATTTGTGGTTGTTTAACAATTTGCCGAAAGTACCCCCCCCAAAAAAAACATTTTATTTTTTATTTTGTATAATACTCAAACAGTGCTTCCTGTGCATGAGCTATATGTTCTTACAAGTTATATTGGTCTATCCCGAGATGTTTGTGCCAAATGACAAATTGAAAAACCTAAGTTATTCGTGATTCAAAACAAATTTAATTGCAGTAATTCCCAAACACACAAAATTAACAATCTAAACCATCTAGCACGTACAAAAATGATTTTGATTGTTGTTTCACAATTAACAAATTGATACAAAAGATTTTAACGTGGAAAAAGTTATAATTGGAGCACGTCCAATTGTTATATATATAAATTACTAGTTGAAAGCCACAAATCAATCCACTATGAAGATAATGAAAATACACATGAGAACTAACAATTACCAAACATGCTCAAGAATTGTCTTCCGTCTCTTGTGTCTCTTTCAACACGCCTTCGTCTCGGAATTGATTAGCCCGGTGTTGAATCCACGACATCCAAGTGAATCCAAGACGATAAGTCGCTTTGAACTCCTTTAAAGCCTCCAAGCTCCAATCTTCTGGATCCACCTATCAAACGCTCTTGAAAAATAAAATTGAAACAATCCCCTCTTGATTTAAGCAATCAAATTCATGTGATGCGACTAATCTCACAAAAATATCAAGGGAAACAAAGGGTAAGAACTCCAGAAACAAACACAAACTCTCAAGTTTTAGATCTGGAAGTTGTAACCCTAGAATCTACAACTTGCGCAGCTTTATATGAAACAGGGCCATGAAGACTGCTCGAGCGAAGGAATAGTCCCTCGAGCGGTGTGTCTTAGATGTAGAGAAACCATAAGTGCCTTTGCTCAAGCGATGGGAAGTTTTCTCAAGAGAAGAATGAGATCTCTTAGTACTTTTGCCGGCATGTCTGAACTATTGAGAGATAAGCTTCTTCGCTCAAGCCACCAATTCTGTGCTTGAGCAGTCCAAGTAAAAATAGGACACTAAAATACAACTAAAACATTCTTTGTTCACAGAATTGATAACACAAAGGGACCTAGCAATCTTCCCTTTTGTAAATTCCCGAACAAAATAATTCTAACATTAATTCTTGACAAACATATGCACTAGACACAAACACTCCCTAAACAAACACCGTGCCAAGTGAACTACCTGCAAGAAGTATAGAATCGCACACACACGTCTAGATGATAGATGATGATAAATGATTAACATTAGCCTAGTAAGCATAAATCCAATAATAAACCACAATCACAATCATGCTATCATCATGCTCCCCCTTTTGGACTCTGAGAGACAAAGTGGTTAAACCTGTGGACAAGTGGCTTGGAAATACTCTTTGGATCCAATGGGACACTCGAGATTCTCAGCTAGTCACCTGAAAAAGAATGAACACTCCGGTTGGGGGTGCTGGAATTAACACTTCGACGGATCAGTCAGTGTATACTCTCTTGGTTGCTTATATCTTAAGTTAAACTTATTTGTTCTAACATACCTTTCTTTGGCTGATGCTCCTCTATTTATATTTTCTTTTGGGCCTCAGGATTGGGGCCACCCTTAATCCATTGCACATTTATGTATTCGGCCTTAGTGTGACTTGTTCCTCGGCTGATTAATATATTCAGCTTTGGGATAATCCAGGATGAAGCCGAGTACAAATTCCATCTGTGGCTGTCCTCATACTTTTATTCGGCTTTATTGCCCCTATGATTTCCGGCTTCCACAATTGCCCCCCAAATATCCTATTAACGCCAGTTAGTCGGCATGTTTGGTTTTGAACTTGAAAAGTCAAGGAAGGAACGGTGGTTAACCTCATTCGAACGCATGTTAGAACACGCTTCTTAGGCATCATTACATCTTCCAGCCTCTTCATACGCTTCCTTCATTTAATGTGATTTGAAACTATGTTGTCCCTTCGAGTGTAAGTTTTTCGAATACTCAAAGCTGTTGGTTTGCCTCTCGATATACTTCCATTTCGCGACCTCTACAACTTCTTTTTGTCTTTCACTGTCTCTTCTGCTTTTTGTAAGTTCTCTTCTTCTTCATTTCGAATCCCATTTCCTTGTTTATTTTTGGTTTCGCATAATCCTTAGGTTGGTTAGGATGTCAAAACACTTGAAAGAACTCCTTTCACCGGAATGAATTTCCGGTTTTCGACGCCATTACTCCATCCTCGATGACGTCCATCTATCACTCGTGGCTGACAACACCATTGATATGGAGAGGACTGATGAATGTACAATCATCTTTCCTCTCTTATCAATTGCTGAGGGTGGAGTCCGTTTTTCCCTTCACCTATTCTTAAGGGTCGTCCTTCGATATTGGGGTCTGATCTCTTCCCAGCCCAACGTAAATTTCTTCCGAATCATAATGGGGATTATAGAGTTGAATCGACACCTTAGGATTAACCTTGGTATACCTGCAATTCGGCATTGTTATGCCTTAGCCAAATCTACTGGCTGGCTGGGACGCTATTTTCTCAGGGCCAAGGATACCGATCATCACTTAGTGACTATGCTTGCTAGCTCTGGCAAGTGTGTTGATGATGTAATGGTCGTTGTCCAAGGCAACTGGGAATTCGGCGAGGGTGAAGATTGCCTAGATCTCGTGCCAAGACGAAAAGGCGAACCAGGTGGCCGTATAGCTTATTTTTTATTTTTTACTGTTATGTATTTATTCGGCCTCCCTTCTATGTATTTACCGTTTTGTTTATGCAGGAAACGATTTGAAGAAAGTTTTGGTCTCAGCCGACGATGACGTACTTGCAGAAATTAAAACCGCGCTCCAGTTCTTTTGCCTTGTGAATCTTCAGAAGTAAGGCAGGGCAGCCTACATACTTTTAAGATACGAGCCGACCTACTCCACAGTTTCAGCTGCAGATAATATTCTGATTCTGAGGGGTGAGCAACAACTTATGGCATTTATTTTTTCGAACTTCAAGAATCTGAGTTAAATTGGTCTTGAAGCTTTAGATTCGGAGCCAGCGGCTGAGCAAGTAACCGAAGTTACTGAGTAGTCGGATCAACCCTCAGATAGTTTCGAAAGACTAGAGTTTGACACGGCACTGAATTCGGCTTTTGAGGAAGCCGGCCTCAACCCTCCATCGACTTCGAGCCGACCGGACGTCTCCATTGAAGATATTTTGACTGAGTTAGGGAACCTACCTGGCTCATATCCTGATAACATGGCTGGTGAGTCGCTTACACAATTGGCCAGGAAGAAGAATACCGAGAGGATGGCTGCACGCCAGAAAGCCAAAGTTGAATGATCTCAGCCTCTACTCCCTCCACCTGAAGTTAGGACTCAGTCTACACCACTTGCTCCTGTTGAGGAGACGGCTCATGCTGATACGGCAAAAACTGAGCTTCTTGTCAGTCAACCAGAGGGCTAGGAGTAGGAGCAACGGGGGGAAAAGGGTCCGGCTGAGACCAAAGATTACTCAAAAAACCTAGTTGATAAACGACCACGCATAGAAGAATCGGACCTTGTTTTTCTGTTTACAATACAACCCAGGATAAAAGAACGTACCGATTGCTTCCGATGCATCGACCGCGAGAGATACTGCAGTGGCCTTGAGCTTGGCCTCCTCAGTTTCGTTGTCGGTTGACAGGGCGACCTTTCACTAGCCGCTCAATTGGTGATATTGGTATGTGTCTTAATCCTTAGGTGATATACAAAAGTTTTTGATGCAGAATTAACTTATTGGTTCATTGGTTTATAGGCGGCGGGGAGGATAGCTGAGATTGGTCGTCGCCAACATGATGCAATAGACCAGATCAGCTTTTTGAGAGCTAAAGTGAAGTTGAAAAGAAAAATGCAGCAGATGCCTCTCGCCGAGCGACGGAAGAAAAAGCGAGGGCCGATGCCGAAGTTGACAAGGCCAAGAATTTTGATCAATTGAGATTGGTCACTGAAGAAAGAGCGAAGGCGAGTGAAGAAGCGCTCAAATTAGCCAACGAGAGGATATTCAAGCTGGAGGCCGACTTGGAAGATTTAAAAAAGGTGAAGGAAGAAGCCAAATCCGAGACATCCAAGGCCTTCCAAGCAGGCAAGAACGCAGCCTTTGAGAGCTACGTTGAGGAAGTGCCTAAGTTCGAAAACAGGGGCTTCAAACATGGCTGGCTCAAACCCTTAGCTGCTGCTAGCATGATATCTATGAGTAGGTAGACGTTGAGCCGTTGGAGTCTGACCCTGAAAACTGACCTCTCAGTGATTTTCGTTTTGTTTTGGTATCCCGAATGTATGTAGGTTTTGTTAGATTTTAACTATACTTTGGTTAGAAGTTTTGAGATAGCTTTCATGTGTAAATTGACTTCCGTTTGTACTCAATTTATGAATGAAAATTGCCTTTGCTTTTCAACTTATTGAATGTGCGTGTTAACAGCTGAGTAAAATGTAAAATCATGAAATAAGTTTTAATGAAACTATTAAATTAATTTGGTACTAAATTACTTAATCGACAGAAAGGATTGATTAATTTGCTCATGCCCCAAGGGATTGGTGTGGCCAACGATTATCTGCCATTCATGAATTGGCAGGGGCAGCCTATCTTTTCGGTACAAAGGGTTGATATTAGGTTGAATAGATTAATTAATATGCCCTTGCCCCAACGAATCAGTGGGCGTGGTCAACGATTATCGCCATTCTTGAATTGGCTGGGGCAGCCTCTCTGTTCGGTACAAAGCATTGATGTTAGGCCGAATAAATTAATTAATCTACCCTTGCCCCAGCAGATTGGTGAGCGTGGCCAACGATTATCGGCCATTCATGAATTGGCTAGGGCAGCCTATCTTTTGGGCACAAAGGATTGATGTTAGGCCGAATAGATTAATTAATCTGCCCTTGCCCCAGCGGATTAGTGAACGTGGCCAATGACAATCGGCCATTTATGAATTGGCTGGGGCAGCCTCTCTATTCAGCAGAAAGTATTGATGTTAGGCCGAATAGATTAATTAATCTGCCCTTGCCCCAGCGGATTAGTGAGTATGGTCAATGATTATCAGCCATTCATGAATTGGCTGCGGCAGCCTCTCTGCTTCGCACAAAACACTGATGTTAGGCCAAATAGATTAATTAATCTGCTATTGCCCCAGCAGATTAGTGAGCGTGGCCGCGGATTATCAGTTGTATAAGAATTGGCTGGGACAGCATTGAAGTGATCGCTTTGAGAGTGGTGCGCTCGCAGGCAATAAAAGAGGTGGTTGCTTCATGTGCCTAGGTTCCATTACCATGTTTGAACTTAACTCAAACCAGTCTATCGAAGAAGGTTAGATAAGTGTAAATGTCAAGCAGACTATTCTTCAATAGCAGAGGGGAATGTAGGACATTGACTGAGCTAGACACAACAATGAATCGAGGTGGGAGACCTTCACAAACGGGAAGTAGGATGTCTGGGGAGCGGGAGAGGCGTCCCTCTCCACATCGTTGAAGTAGGTCACCTAGGAGGGAGAAGTGACAGCAGGAGAGCTCCCCTTATTCGCGAAGTGAGGCTAGTGGGCCACCGCGCCCGTTGAGTTTTTTAGTTTTTATCGGGAACAAACCAATGACGGAAGCAGATTCGATCCTCCGAGATCCAAGCGTGGCAGTTGAATTTGCACGGCAGATTTTTCCTCCTGAAGCCCAGCAGTCGATCATTGGTCGATCGGATTTCGAAGTGTTTCGAGAGGGCGTTCACGAAGCGGTGAAAGGACTATACACGGCCTATGAGATCGACATGCGCCTTCGTGCCGTGCAGTGGGAGATCGAACAGAAAGATGAACGTATTCATAATTTAGAAGATCACGCTGAGAAAGCCGAGCGGGAGTTAAGAAAAGTCAAAACTGCCGAGACTCAGTCGGCTGACCGAGCTAACCCGAGTGTGGAGGAAAGAGTGACCTAACGGCTTATAAGCCACATGATTGCTGATCATGATACGGCAAGCATGTTTGCAATAGAGGCTACAAAGACTAGGGCTTATGAACAAGGCTTCCATGAGGGCCGAAGAGTTGGGATAGCAAAGATGAAGGAAAATCTTGCCGAGGAGGTTTGTTGATGCGAGAATCGTGGATTTAAGCATGGATGGGTCAAAGGCTCTCTATGCTGCGGAGGCTCTCCGGGCAGCAGGTGTTGACTCGGCGTCCCCATTATATCAGCGTCATCATTTTCCCTTCGCGGCTTTCGAAGTCGAGAAGAGTGATGATGAAGGTGATACCGAACAAAACTGAATGTATTGTACCGCTTTAAAATAAATTGGAAGCGAACAATGTACTCTCGATTAATTTAATGAAACTAATGAAACATATTATTTTAAATGTTTGCATGCTATTTTAGTCTATGTTTATAGATTCAACTAGAATCATCTCCCATTTTATGTCAACTGTGTTTATGCGTGTTAATCACAATATTCATGAAGAGGACTTCGAATTCGGATGCTTTTCCGTGCCAACCGCACTTTCCACGAAGGGCGTTTTGAATCCAGAGGCTCATTCGGCCCAAACGTGTCCTACATGGATGGGGCTCCAAATTCGGAGGCTTTTAACTTGGCCAGTCGTGACATTCACGAAGGGCGCTTCGAATTCGAAGGCTTATTTGGCCCAAACGTGTCATTCGCGGATGGGGCTTCGAATTCAGAGGCTTTTTACTTGGTCAATCGTGATCGTGACATCCACGAAGGGCGATCCAAATTCGGAGGCTTATTCGACCCAAACATGTCATTCACGGATGGGGCTCCGAATTCGGAGGCTTTTAATCTTAGCCAATCGTGATATCCACGAAGGGCACTCCGAATTTGGAGGCTTATTAGGCCCAAACGTGTCATTCACGGATGGGGCTCTGAATTCGGAGGCTTTTTACTTCGAACTAAAATTCCATATAGTGAGATAAGAAGTCTTGCATTATAAAAGTGAAAGTTGTACACGGAGAACACTCAAAACAAGTCATCATGCCACACATGTTGGGTTAATGATAAAATTTACGCAAATGTGTGGAATTCCAAGGACATGGCAGACTTCTCCCAGACATGTCTTTGAGCCGATATGCCCATGTTCCCGCGATTGAATCGATCTGATAGGGGTCGTCCCAGTTAGGACCCAGTTTTTCGTCAGTTGGATTCCTGGCAGCCGGAAGTACTTTGTTGAGGACCAATTCTCCTGGTGTATAGTGGCATAGCTGAACACGTTGATTGTATGACTTAGCAAGCTGTTGCTGGTACCGTGCCATGGATGCAAGGGCACGGTCTCATCGTTCTTCGATCAGAGTCAAATCCAAGGCTAGCATCATGTCATTTCGGCCCATATCAAAAACTTTCGATTTCAAGGTTGGGAGGCCGATCTCCAGGGGGATGATTGCCTGGGTTCCAAAGCATAAAGCAAATGGCGTTTCCCTAGTGGATCGTCTCGGCGTAGTGCGATGAACCCACAACAGACTCAGCAATTCTTCAACCCATCTGCCTTTAGCTTTCTCTAGCCTCTTCTTGATGCTGTCCAAGATGGCTTTGTTGGAGGCTTTTGCTTGACCATTGCTTTGTGGATAAGCCGGCATGGAGAAATAAGGCCGAATACCATATGTGCTGCTGAGTTCCTAATAGACGCCACAATCAAACTGGGTGCCGTTGTTTGAAATAAGTGCTCTTGGAATGCCGAATCGTGTTATGATATTTCTCCATACAAAACTCTTAACATCAGTATCTCGAATGTGCGTTAGTGCCTCCGCTTTGACCCATTTTGTGAAGTAATCTGTCGCGACAATAAAAAATCGCTTGTTGCCGGGGCACGAGGCAATGGTCTGACGATGTCAAGTCCCAATTGGGTGAATGACCAAGGACTGGTGATAGAGTTTAACTCTTTAGCAGGCAAATGGGTTAAAGGGGAAAACTTCTGGCACTGTTCACATTTCTTGACGTATCACTCGATGCCAATTGTGGAGAAGTGGTTTGGAAATACTCTTTGGATCCAATGGGATACTCGAGATTCTCAGCTAGTCACCTGAAAAAGAATGAACACTCCAGTTAGGGGTGCCGAAATTAGCATTCCGACGGATAAGTCAGTGTATACTCTGTTGGTTGCTTATTTCTTAAGTTAAACTTACTTGTTCTCACATACCTTTCTTTGGTTGATGCTCCTCCATTTATATTTTTCTTTTGGGCCACAGGATCAGGCCCACCCTTAATCCATTGCATTACATGTTTAAGTATTTGGCCTTAGCTTGACTTGTTCCTCGGCCGATTAATATATTCGGCTTTGGGATCATCTAGGGTGAAGCCGAGTACAAATTCCATCCGTGTCTGTCCTCATACCTTTATTCGGCTTTATTTCCCCCATAATTTCTGGCTCCCACAAAACCAAAAAAAAAAAAAAACCAAATATGCCCAATATACCAAAAAACATGTCCAACATAGGTAATAATAATATAAAGTCCAAAATATCCAAAAGTAAGAAAATACAAATAGAAAACCTGCCCATGAGATAGAAGAATGAAAGAAATCACTGATATGGTGGAGGAGGAGGTGGATTATGATGCATTTGAAGACATGAAAGTATCTGGGCTAGTTGAAGAGAGGACTGGTCTACCGAATGCTTAATACCACCAGTGGAGGCCTCTAAGGAAGTGAGACATCCATCAAAAGCATCCACTAGTGTATTGAGCCGATCAAGGTGCTGGATCAGAGTCTGCTCAAATCTTAGAAGCTGGCCTCGAATGGTTCGAGGGCGGACATCCTGCTCGTCATCACTAGTAATTGCAACATCAAATTCAGCTTCCTTCGCCAAATGTTTCTCACTTGCATCAGAAAGACCTGCCCCCGAAGACTCCCCCTTGACATGAGCCTGACTTTGAGAGACAATCTTTTTGGTGACTGGTTTGACAGGAAAAGAAAATTGATTGTTGGAAGAAGAGAAGACATCAAAAGAGAAAAAGATGTGGTTTATGAGACACCCATAGGGAAAACGCAAAGACTTTACCCTCAAACACCAAAATCATTTTTTGGACAATCATACTAGCAAGATCAATTGGAAAACAACATTCAATGCAATACAGAACATACCCTTGATCATGAGAGATGTTGGAACTGTGGGTGGTAACCTGAATATTGGCACGACAATGATAAATAGAAGGTGGAAACAAAAAAAAAAGGGTTAGTTTTGCTTGATGAGGGCCAATTCTAGGGTGTCCCATAGATTTTAATGGCAACCAAATTAAAATCAGTATTACGAGAAGCAAGAAAAGGAAGTGACAGTTAGTAACAGGAGAAATACCAAGGAAAGACCGAACTAGCGCCTCAGCAATTTTGATTTCTTTTGATGGGACCCAGGTTTTGAAGGAAGGGTCATATTAATTGATAAAGTGAATGTTATAGTAAAATTCACGGACCCAACTAAGATTTTGTTGACCCGAAAATCAAAGAACACGATCACTTCCCAAAGCATCAAACATAGGACTTAGGAATAGACTCAAACGTGTCTGGTTGGACATCTCTCTCAAGGTGGACAGTTCTAGAGTCCCTAAAAAAATTTTCTTTCTCGTTGGACTATAATTTTTTAGTATTATAAGATGGACAAGAAACAATAGCCTTTCTCCATTTGGAAGATTCAGCTATGACTTAAACACTAAAAGACAAGGAAAATCCCACTAACAAGAGTAACACAGATTCAAGGACAACTCGAAATTCAAAGACCGAAACCACCCACCAATGGCACAACCATAAATCCCAAAACAAAACCAAAGAAACCCAAATCAACCCCAAGTGCAAACAATAAGGAACCACCACCATTAGTAACTAATAAGAAGAAACAAAAAATTAATCAATTAACAATAGGACATAATCTCATAGATTGATCAAAATAAAGCCTAAAAACCTAGAAGAAAATCGAAAATAAGATAAAATAAAATGAAATAAAAATAAAAATTAAAAAATTTAAAACCTAGCAGCCCTAGATGAAACCTCGCAGTGCAATGAAAATCAAAGGATAAAGTAGAAAACTAAGATGAAAAAAAACCCCGGATGGTGGAGAGAGATAAGAAACATGAGAATAACATAAAAAAAATCAAAATAAGGTAGAAAAAATAGAAGATCATTACCAATGAGTGATGAAAATAACTTAATGTGGCTCGAAACTACTCCAAATCGAGAAGAGAAGACACAAAGAGAGCAAAGGGGGCGAAATTTCCCTAGTAGGAGAGAGCACGAAGAGGTTTTGGGGAAAAGTGAAATTGAAAGGACGGTTGACAGGCTTTAAAACTGCACAGACTGCTCGAGTGACCACTTCATCGCTCGAGCAAACTTACTAACGCGCGTGGCCATCACCCGAGAGAAGACTCCACCGCTCAAGTGCATAAAAGACTCTGTCAGAAGTTCAGACACTCTGTAAAAAAAACTAGATGGCACCATTCATTGCTTAAGTGCAAGAAACACGGCTCAAGTAATGTCAAAACTCAAGGAATGTTCTCAAAGTCTTGAAACAGAATCCCTGAACATCCAAAAACACTTATAAAACAAACTATCACCTGAAACTAAAATATATGAGTACCTTTGCAATAATGTGAGACTAAGATGAAATAATCCATACATTATGAAACCTTTAGACTTGCAAGATAGATAATTATGAACGTGAGATCATCAAAAAGAGAGGTAAGAATGTATAAATGGACATAGGTAGCACACGAATGCACAACTCAAAGCAGAACATGATAGCTCACAAAGATAGTGTGTGTGTGCGCGCGCGCGTGTGCAGTCCTTGAATGTCCACAATTGCTAAAGTTAATCCTAGTTGTGATCGGATGGCTAGACCTCCAGCAAAAGAATATGTACGAAACTGAAAAAAGTCAAACCATAAGAGATCAAGGGGTATTTGTTGAGTAAACACTCCCCCTCAGTTAATAAATGATTTGATTTGATTTTTCTTTATTTCTTTTACTCACTCACTGGCAGCTTTCTCACTTAAGAGTTTGAAACCTAGCCAGAGATGCATGGATAGAATAAAGATAGGCTGGTTATTGACTCTGAGGAAGCATTTTCCTCAGGCCTTGACTACAATGAACTAAGGGGAAAGTCGTGGAAGTGCAAAAAGATGGTAGGTGGTTAAGAGACTCAACATCACCCAAGATATGCTAGTATCGGTCAATTTCTCTGGAAATGTACAAGACACAATGCTAGAAGTCCATAGCAAAATTTGATCACTTGTGTGGATATCCCTGCAATTAATTAACTTAAGGATGTGTACAAAATGAGATCATGAAATCAATGAGCATGTACATTCAAAATGAGTTATAAGAAAACACATATGAAACCTTTCATGCAGCATGAGAGAAGCTCTATTAAATCTATTGCAAAGAAGGCACGTATCAGTGACAATGAGATTATAGCATCCAAGCACACGGAATGCCAATCAACATCCACTCATGCAACAAGTCACACTTTAGTCAATGAGCACTACTCCCAATGTATTTCTAAGGAACTGAAACCTAAGACGATCAAGGGGTTTTGTGAAAATGTCTACTCTTTGATGCTCAATGGATATATGTTCAAGAACAACAAGGCTCTCCTCAACTAACTCTCGAATAAAATGGTGACAAATGTAAATATGTTTAGTGCAAGAGTGTTAGACTGGATTCTGAGAAATATTGATGGCACTAGGGTTGTCATAGAAAATAGTAAGTGTGTACTGGTCTATCAAATAGTCATGAAGCATTTGCTTCATCCAAATCACTTGAACACAATAACTCCCTGCAACAAAGTACTCTGCATCGGTGGTTGAAAGAGAGATGGCATTTTACTTTTTGCTATGCCATGCAACCAAGTTATTTCCGAGGTAAAAACAACCTATAGATCTACTTTTGTGATCATCAACACACCCTACCCAATTGGCATCAGAATAGCTAGTAATATTGGCCATGGAATCAAAAGAGAACCAAATCCATCCCATGCGCCAAAGTCCCACTCACATACTTGACAATACGCTTAACGACTAGAAGATGACACTCTTTTGGACAAGCTTGATAACGGGGCACAAACACCAACATTAAAGGCAATATCAGGCCGACTTGTGCTGAGATACAAAAGCCTTCCTATCATACTCCTATAGAGGGTAGGATCAACGTTAGTGACAGAGGGATCTTTAGAAAAATAAAAGCTCGTGTTAATGGAGGTCCATGAGTGTTTGGCAGACTCTTGATCGAACTTAGACACAAGAATCTTAGCATTCTTAGTTTGAGACATAAACATACCCAACAAAAATTGCTTAATTTGTAGCCCTAAAATGCATGACAATTCCCCCATCATGCCTATTTCAAACTCATGTGTCATGCAATTGAAGAAATATTTAACAAGAGATTTAGATGTGAATCTAAACACAATATCATCAACATAAATCTGAGCAAAAAAGATATGCGACTTAGTATATTTCACAAATAAGGTCTTATCCACACTACACCTTTGAAAGTCATTGTCAAGAAGAAAGGTAGTCAGCCTATCATACCAAGCCGAGAGGCTTGTTTCAGCTCGTAAAGTGCCTTGTCTAACTTGTAGACATGATTTGGAAACTTAGGATTCTCGAAACCCTTTGGCTGCTGAACATAGGCTTCCTCCTTCAAGTGCCCATTCAAAAATGCACTTTTCACATCCATTTGAAACAACTAAAAACCAAGAAAGAGTAATATACAAATAGATTCAAGACATGCAACATGAGCAAATGTCTCATGATAGTCAACACCCTCTACTTGCGTATAGCCTTAAGCAATTAGCCTAGCTTCATTCCTAACCACTGCACCATTCTCATCAGATTTATTCTTAAAGATCCACTTGGTACCTATCACATTCACATCTCTGGGTCTAGGAGCAAGAGTCCAAACTTTGTTACGTTCAAATTGACCTAAATTTTCATGCATAGCATTTACCTAGCTATCATCTAGCAAGGCCTCTTTTACATTCTTAGGTTCAATTAAAGAAATATAGCACACATGTGATAGGTCCTCCCGAAGTTACTTTCGGGTTTTCATTCGATATGTGACAGTCCCTATCACTTGTTGTATAGAATGATTCGGCTTCACCCTTGCCGATGGCTTCAAGACTGGAGTGGCAATGGTTGTATCTCCTTGTGCACTATTTGAACTTACGCTTGCCATGGAAATTGGTACTTGTTTGCCTTCTTAAGCTTTGCCATGAACTTTTTCTTAACTTTGTGGTACCATGTCTGAAGCTTGAGGACCGCCATCTTCTTCCTCGTGTAGAGACGCTATTGGAGAACCTATGTCATCTACAACCACAGTAATAGATTCGATTATGGATAAAGTACGAAGATTATAGACTCAAAAGGGTCTACTAGAGGTTGAATACCCTCGAAAATTACCATAATCACTACAAGAGTCAAATTTTCCCAAGGGATCTCTATCTTTGAAAATATAACACTTACTCCCAAAAATTTTGAAGTATTTCACATTAGGTTTCTACCAATTCCAAAAATCATAAGGAGTTTGTAAGGTGTCAGGCCTTAAATACATATGATTCATCACATAGACTGCTGCTTTTAAGGCTTCAACCCAAAACTTAGGAGAAACTTTCTTACTAAGGAGCATGACCCTAGCAATCTTTGGAACCACCCAGTTCTTCCTCTCAATAGCTCCATGTTGTTGTGGGGGTGATAGGAGCTGAAAATTCATGCTTAATGCCATATATATCACAAAAATCTAAAAACGAGCTATTCTCAAATTCATGACCATGATCGGTTCAGATTCTTATGATACGCCTAATAGAAACACCATGTTCATTTTGGATTCTTAGGACTAAGGACTTGAAAGCATCAAACATATCAGATTTTTTTCTTAAAAAATGTACCCATGTGAACCGAGAATAATCATCAATAGTTAAAAAAATATATCTTTTACCTCCAATACTTTCAGTATGAGTGGGTCTTGTAAGATCCATATGAACTAACTCAAAGAGACACTTGGTTGTTAAGCTATTCATCTTCTTGTGAGGGGCTCAAGTTTTCTTTCCCAATTGACATGACCCGCACACTTGGTTCAAAGACTTACGCATTTTAGGCACTCCTCGAACTATCTCCTTATTGGCTATCTTAGTTAAATCTTTGAAGTTGATATGACCTAACCATTGATGCCATAAGTCTAGATTGCTTATGTTGGCCGAATGACATGTGAGATCATTAGTAGTGACAATCCCATAGCAATTATCAGATGTGCGAATGACGGTATTTCCCTTTTTGTCCAAAATATCACATTTATCTTTTTGAAAACAATTACTGAGTCACACATTTGATTGATGCTCAAAAGATTAGCTTTAAGGCTGTCAACAAGCAATACACTATCGAATTTAGAAAGACTGAGTACACTTATAGAATCCTTACGAATGACTCTAGAGGTGCTGCCATCTCCAAATGTAATAATTCCTCCTTCATATTTCTCAAGAGATGTGAAATAGGATTTGTCACTGTACATGTGACGAGAACACCCACTATCAAGATACTACATGTGCAAGTCACGTGCTTTATAAGGGCGTGAACAACAAAACAAGACAAATCATTCTTTTTCACCAACAGTTTTTTAGTCTTAACAGAAGAGGGACTATCATGATTCATGGAAGATGTCTTAATAGCTCATTCCTCCCGGTCTCATAGGTCAAGAGTTTTGCACAAAGAGCTTGTCTATCATTTTATATTTTGATAGTATCGTTCCTAACTGCAAAAATCTCCTCCTTTAGTTTGGCATTCTCACATTCACATGCTTTGAGTTTGAAAGTGAGTTTGTCGTTCAAAATTAATAAGTTTAGAGATTCCTTGTACAACTTTTCATATGTTTGTTGAAGCTCTTCACCTTCTATTTCATCATCATCATCATCTGAGGTTTCATCATCTGTGACATTCTGAAATGACGATCCATCTTCTTTTTGTTTCTTTTCCTCCTTGTGAACATCTAGTGAAACAACTAAAGTATTGAGGTTAATAGTGCTGGAAGTCTGTGAAGATAACTCTGTTATTTCATGGAATTGCATAAGAACAACCTATGCATCTTTGGCATTCTCGCAATGAGAAATACATTGTCACTCTCCTTCATAAAGTGCTTCTTGAATAGTATTCAGAACTCGCTCACTACTCTCCATGTCAGCTTTTTTATTAGCACTCCACTTCTGAATCGGCTTGGTGACTTTTTCATTAGTAATAGGATCAATCACAATTGTGCGCCCACTTTCAGGCATCCAAGCTCTAAGATACACCCTTATTCTACACTTCCAAAACAAATAGCTACTCCCATCAAAGGTAGGAGCACGATGTAGATTAGCTCCACGAGCAAACTCAACTAGCCTGGGAGTTGGTTGAGGGAGGCTAGAGTAGAATGCCATAAATGTACCATCCCCATCTTCACCAGATTTAGCTTCATCAGCTTCTTGCTTTGACCCGCTTTCATCATCCCATGTCACTGTGTAAACTTTCTTTCTGTTCTTCTTGGAAAGACACTCGAGAGCAATATGCCCAAACCTTGACATTCATAACACTTGACTCCCTATACTCTCATTATCTTCTTTTTTGGTTTTGGAACAACTTTGAGTCTATCATTACCCTTACCTTTGAACTAGTGTCCTTGAAATTAGGTTTCTTTTTCTTTAAATTTTTTTTGGAATTGTTTGGTAAACAAAGCTGTCATTTCGGACTCTAGACGAATTTCCACATCAGGATTCTTACGAAAGCCATCCTTTCTTTTTATTTTTTCTTTGAAACCAGATGTGTCTCATATGTTTGTTAGTTTTCAACCAACTGATCAAGCTTAAGGTTCTCAACATCCTGAACATTCTCTATAGCTGTCACTTTTGATTGAAACCTATTGAGTAATGACCTTAGAATTTCTCCAACAACTCGAGATTTAGTGTTTTTTTTCACTAAGTGTGAAACAAGAATTCACAATGTCACTGAGTTTAGCATAAAAATCATCAAACATTTCATTCTCACACATAAAAAGATTTTCAAAAGCAGAGGAAAGGAATTGAAGTTTTGATCATTTGACAAAAGTAGTACTCTCGTGAATTATTTCAAGAATGTCCTAAGCCTCTTTTGCTACCTCACAAGAGCAAATATGTTGAAACTCTTTCGGAGTGATCGAGCAAAAGAGAGAATTATGTGTTTTCTTGTTCCAACTAGAGTTTTGATAGTCAATTATATCTCATTTATCAATTGGTTTGGGAATGTCAATATCGTCAATGGTCACCATAGGTTCACTCCATCCATAGATGGCGGAATGCCAAACTTTCTCATCAATGGATTTTTAAAATGCTCTCATACGTGCTCTCCTATATGAGTAGTTTGTCCCATCAAGTAAAGGAGAACTACGAGTCGAGTTACCTTTGCAAATTGAATCCATTAACACAAATCACACTTATATGGCTTTTTTAAAACAAAGAACAAGTGACCCGCTGTGATATCAATTGAAAAACCTAAGTAATTCACGATTCGAAATAGATTTAATTCCAGAAATTCCAAAACACACAAAACTAACAATCTAAATCATCTACCACATACGAAAGTAATTTATATTGTTGTTTCACAAATAATAAATGGACACAAATGATTTTAACATAGAAAAAAACCACTGTTAGAGAACCTTCATTTGTGATATAAAAAAAATACAAGCTAAAAGCCACTAATCAATCAACTATAAAGATAATGAAAATACACAAGAGTACTAACAATTACCCAACATTAGGGGTGGGCGCGGGTCAGTTACGGCCATGGAACGTCCAATCCGCTATCCGTCTGCCAGATTGGCGGATTGGAGAAAATCAATCCGCATCCGTCCTCCAATCCAGCGAATGTGGATTGAGCGGATTGGCAGTTTGGCAGATGGATGAGAATCAGTTTGGCGTTTTAAAATTTTATAAATTTTTAACATAATTCAACTTGTGCCCTTCCTCAAAAAAAGAAGAAGAGAGTATTACAATCAATGACTTAAAAAAATATTACAATTACTGCATGCCTCATCCAAGCAAGAAAGTTTGAAACTTTAGAATATCACAATCACTACATGCCTCATCCACATAATACAATCACAGCATGTCTCATCCACATAAAGTATTACAATCTGTGGTTCTTAAAATATAAAAACAATTCAAACCACCAAAATCATGAACAGAGCAGTAGTAGAGATTGTATGTCTCTATATTGTTACATCTATATCTGTTTTTGAAAACAAAAACCAACCAACATATATCATATTTTCTATTTATTATTTTTAGAGATAGATTTAAAAACCAAAAAATATAGATAAATAATACGTTTATTTTTTTTCAATTCAAAAAAGATATTCAAGTTGAAAAATTTTTTTAACAGAATATTTAAACTCTTTTTTAATTGAAAACACAAACAGAATATTTAAACAAACTGAAAACACAAAGTCTTATAAATTACTAGGGATGCTCGTGGTTTGACGGTTCAGTTGTGGCCAAAGGAATCTCAAATCTGCCATCCGTCCGCCAGATTGGCGGATTGGAGAAAATCAATCTGCAACCGTCAGCTCGTCATCATGCATCCGTCCAAAATGTGGCGGATCGGTATATCTGCTGCTCACCCCTACCCAACATGATCAAGAATTACTTTTTGGCTGTTGTGCCTCTTTCATCTCGAAATTGATTAGCCTAGTGTTGAATCCACAACACCCAAGTCGAATCCACGACAATGAGCCGCTTTGAACTCCTTTAAAGCCTCTATGCGCCAATCTTTGGAATCCATCGATCAAATGCTCTTGAAAAGTATAATTGAAATAACCCCCTTGATTCAATCAATCAAATTCATGTGATGTGACCAATCACACAAAGACATCAAGGGAAACATAAGAGCTCCAAAAGTAAACACAAACTCTCAAGTTTTAGATCTAGAAGTTGTAATCCTAAAATCTGTAACTTGCGCAGCTTTATATGAAATGAGGCTGTGAAGATCGCTTGAGCGAAGGAATGATCACTTGAGCAGTGTGTCTTAGATGCGGAGAAACCATAAGTGCCTTCACTTGAGCGATGGAAAGTTCGCTCGAGCGAAGAATCAGATCTCTTAATACTTTTGCAAGCATGTTTAAACTACTGAGAGATGAGCTTCTTCACTCGAGCCACCAATTTTGGTCCAAGTAAAAATAAACACTAAAATACAATCGAAACGTGTTTGTTGGCAGAATTGAAAAAACAAAGGGACCTAACAACAAACATTTTCATGGTTGTTTTATGATTGGTCATTTGACGGTCAATTTTCAAGACTAAAATTTTTAAAAATCGATTTTCTATTCTAATTCTCAAATGATGCATCCTTTGTATGTTCTATAAGTTTCTACAAGTTATATTGGTCACTTCTAAGGTGTTCGTGCTAGTTCTCTTGCACATTCATGAATGTTTAAAATTTAGTCCTTTTATTGGCCATTTTTCAAGCTTAAGTAAGGAAACAACAGCATTTTTTAGGCTAATTCAGAAATGGTGCTTCCTGTGCATGTGTCGTAACTTTCTACAAGTTATATTGGTCCCTCCTAAATTGTTTATGTTAGTTCTCGTACACATTCATGGTTGTTTGACAATATAGCCCTCCAATGAAATTTGTAAGATTAAGTATGGAAAAAATTATTTGTTTAGACTAATTCACAAATGGTGCATCTTGTGCTTGTGTCATAAGTTCTTACAAGTTACATTGGTCTCTCCCAAGGTGTTTGTGTTAGTTCCCGTTCACATTCGTGGCTGTTTGACAATATATCCCTCTAACGGACTTTTTTCAAGATTATGGGAAAAAAAATTAATTTTAAGGCTGATTCGCAAATGGTGCATCCCGTTCATTTGCCATAAGTTCATAAAACTTATATTGGTCCCTCCCAGGTGTTTTTGTTTGTCCTTGTACAAATTTGTGGTTGTGTCATAATTTAGCCTTCTGACGGCCTTTTTTGAAGCTTAAGTATGGAGAAAAAAACATTTTTTTAGCCTAATTCATAATTTTTACATCCCATGCACGTGCCACAAGTTTCTACAACTAATTTGGCCTAATTCGGCCTAATTCATAATTTTTTTAGACTAATTTTTACATCCCGTGTATGTCCTGCAACATCCTATAAGTAACAATGGTTCTTCCTGAGGTGTTACTGCCAAATCGTGGGCACTTTCATGGTTGTTTAATGATTTACCCTTCGATGGCCTTCTTTCAATCATAAGTATATAAAAATTGATTTTCTAATCTAATTCACAAACGGTGAAATTCCGTGCACGTTTTGTAAGTTTTTAGAAGTTATATTGGTCACTCTTGAGGTGTTTGTGCTGGTTCTGATGTACATCCGTGACTATTCAAAAAAATTTCCCTTCATTGGCCATATTTAAGCCTAAGTATGTGGAAAAAGTATTTTTTATGCTAATTCACAAACGGTGCATCATGTGTATGTGTCGCAAGTTCCTACAAGTTACATTGGTATCTCCTAATGTTTTTGTGTTAGTTCTTATGCACATTCATGGCTATTTGATAATATACCCCTCCAACAAACGTTTTCCAAGATTATGGAAAAAAAGAAGAAAGTATTTTTTAGGCTAATTCAAAAATGGTACATCCCATTCATGTGCCATAAGTTCTTAAAAGTTATATTGGTCCCTTGCAATGTGTTTGTGTTGATTCTCATGCACATTCCAACCTGTGTTATAATTTAAGTTTGGAGAAAAAGCATTCCTAAGTTTCTACAACTTATGTTAGCCTCTTATGAAGTGTTCTATCCTGTGCACATTTGCAGTTTGCTAACAATTTAGTCGTATGATGATTTTTGTTTTTTCAAACTAAAGTATGAAAAAAAATCTTTTGTTTTGTTTTGTTTTTTTGTTTTTGTTTTTGTTTTTGTTTTTTTTTTTTGTGTGTGTCTAATACAGAAACAGTGCATCCCTCGCATGTGTCGTAAGTTCCTAACAATTACAATGGTTCATCCCAAACTGGTTGTTCTTGTTTTTAGGTACTTACATGGTAGTTTAGCTATTTAGCCCTCCAAATGCGTTTTTCTGAACTACTTCCTCAATTGGGTGTCGCATGCAGGTTCCATTACTTCCTAATTCTTCAAACATATATTCTTTTATAAAAATTGTTATATTAAAGTTAATATACTTTACTACAAAGCGTGTCCAGTTGAAGTTGAATTCCCCCCACTCCCAAAGTGTCCAATGAATCCTTGGCTCCTTAGAAAGTTGACCACACTTGCCACTATCTCTTCTTGCTTCTTTCTACCCTCTTCATGCTCCTTTATTTTATTGTTTTGCATTTATATTTGTTCTTTCTGTGTCCCTATTTACATCTCAAGGTGCTTCACATAATCATTTGTTTCAGTAGATATGGTAGAAGTTCTAATAAAGGATGAAGGTCTCAAGCCAAGTCCCTTCATGTAGCTAGACCTTGGCTTGTGGACTTTATTAACAGCTCATCTACAGTTAAAGTGATTGATTTAGGCTGTGATAGGTGATCAGCTTGTGTTCGTATCATTTTTTCTGATCAAATATTAACAAATTAAATAATTATTAGTAAATTAAATAAGAATATAACAGATACTATACCAAACTTTTTTTTTAATATAAATTACACTATATACTCACATATTTAGCTTGAGCTGCTGACAGGATCCATTCATATGTTTCCTTATTATAGTGAGTTTTCTTGTAGAACTTTGGTAGCTCAGATAGCTGCCCCTTGTTGGCTCATGTCTAATTTGATAGACCAAATAATCAATAAACAAAGCCAAGAATCTAATGAACTTCATAAAGTCAAAGGAACACATTGCTTTTTCTACTTTAACAAGGATTGACGTAGAACCACACCTATGTTTTGTCTTCATCTTTTCTCTGTTCGAGATGTTAACTATTGATTGATTCTCTAAGGAAGAATCAACAATATAACAATGAAATGTATCATTAGTAAGACAAATTTAATGCTTGATAATAAAGTAACATACAATAATGTTAGGGTAGGTTAAACTAAGGGTGTGCACGGGTCGGTTCGGCATGGGTATACCCTTAGCCCATCATCCAAACAGACACCATCGGTTCGATAAAGCAACCATCTGTCATTGACCGACTCATGTTTCAGACTCAACAAAATTAAGGACCTCAATTTAGTGGTCGGTTTGGTCAATTCTGAACACCCAGTAGAGACATAGATGGAAAAAAATATGAAAAATGAAATTGGAATTTCATAATAAGAAAAAAACCTTTAACTCATATATTTATATTTAAATATATATACACAACTAAGAAAGCAAAAATAG
This sequence comes from Camellia lanceoleosa, assembly GCA_025200525.1. Taxonomy (NCBI): domain Eukaryota; kingdom Viridiplantae; phylum Streptophyta; class Magnoliopsida; order Ericales; family Theaceae; genus Camellia; species Camellia lanceoleosa. Next base: position 149,570,097 of record CM045759.1, read on the forward strand.
AGAGAAAGTGGTGGAAAATATAGGAGAGGAAATTTCCATCGCTATCACCTTCACTCATCACTCATTAGTGTCGTTGTCGCCACTCAGAGAAGCCACCATCATCAATCATTGTCGCCATTGCCACATCGGAAATGGAAGGAAAAGAGAGAGAAACGATACAAGAGAGAGTGAGATATGAGTATGTGTTTCAATTTCAAAGTGAGAGAAAAAGAGGAGAAAAATGAAGAGACCAAATCTGAGAATAAAAAGAGGCAGTGTCTCTTAATTTTTCAAAGTTATTAAGGTTTATGGAAAATGGGACTTTGAATATATATATAGAGAGAGAAGGGAGAGAGATATGAGAAAATCAACAAACTTAGAAGAGCGAGAGAGAGAGAGAGAGAGAGAGATGAGTGTAAATGGTTCTGGACAAAACACACCTAGAATGAAGAGATATATATATAGAGAATATTACTGTGAGAAGTCAGATGAAGTGGAATAGTTTGTGTGTGATAGAGACAGACTGTGAAGTGATAAGACCAAGGTAATAAAAAATTAATATACATCAATATTTATTCGGTTGGATTGGATTTCTTTCGGGTGTGAATTGCTTATATCCATTTCTGACTGTGAAATCATGAAATGGAATAGCAGAAAGTCCCAGTCGACCGGGTTGACTGTTGAAATCATCCATAAGAGCTTGGGTTGGCTCGAGTCAACCGGCTTGGGTGGGTTGGCGGGTTACACGTACATCTCTAATGGCAACCAATATTGGATTAGCTAAATCAAGGTTGGCTTTGTGGAAGAGAAGATTATTGTTGTTTGAGGTTATTTTAGTTATGAAATGGTGTGAGAATGCACTAAGTTCAAATATTACAGTACTTAGGCTAATCTAGAAGAATATTTCCCTACCAAAAGTGCAATTGTGTTCTTGGTTATCATGGAAAGGAAGGGTTAGAACTTTCAAGTTTTTACATAGGATTGGTGTGCTTAGTAACAATAGTAACTTACTTTGATTGTTTTGCAAGGCTGAGGTTGAAGCACTTGACCATGTACTATTATGTCATTTCACTTGGAATGTTCGGACTGATATTATCAGGTGGTAGGGAGATGAATGGATTTCACCAGGATTTGTGAAATACTTAACTGTAACATTAGGGAAGGGATAAATTTAAAGAGTTGGAATTGAAGATTGGGAGACCTCTTCTATTATCAATTCTTTGGTCTGTTTCAAAGCTAAGGAATGATTGTATCTTCAATGAACATGTACAAAATGGGATTATATTTGTTGAGTTGATTAAGACAAGAGTTGCCTTGTAGGTAAAAGCTGATTTCCAAGGTATTTTTTATTTGGCTCATTTAGTGTTCCACTTGTTATCAATAAAAGTTATCCACTTGGTTGGATCGACACCCTTCGGTGGTTGGTTTCTTGTGTACTCCTTCCCTTTAGCCTCATTCAACTTCTTAAATTGTTTGTGGAGGTTATAGATATAACCACTCAATCTTCCACCAAAATTTGTGTTCACTGTTTTTTCTATATCAACAAGGTCTCCTTGTAAATCAAATTGATCCTACAAAAAATAGATAAGTCATAAATATTTCCTAAAATAATTATAAAATGTACGATAAATAACGAAGAGATCATAACTTAATATAAAGATGAGTAAAATGTCCTATAATAGAATAGATAGTGAACTTACATTCCAGCATTGAAACATCACCTCCTTAATTGAGGCATCAACATACTTCCACCTATGAACACTTGGATCTGGTAAACGTGTTTGCACCTCTACTTCAATCTTTGAAGTCAATTTTGAGGCATACGTTCCTACTGGTGCACGAGATTCTAGAGGGATAGGCAAATCAAGCAGTCCATCTCTATCAACAAAGCCTTGAACCTCTTTCCCTCGAGTAGGGCCAAAAACATGCTTAGTAGTTGATGTTGTGAAACCATAATATTGAATTAGTTAGTATTTAGATCTCAAATCAACGTAAATAACTTTACAATGTTATTTACATCTATTTATCTTGCATGTGAGATCTTGATTGGGAAGGTTTAGTTATATACTATCATTTGTTGCCTCTTAATTTGGATTATTTTGATATAATATTGGGGATGGATTGGCAATGTAAATACCACACAACTATTGATTGTATGTCCAAGTAAGTTATTTTTCGACCTCCAGGATAATCTGAATTTATTTTTATGGGACATGGGGGTAATTCCCCCACCTTACTTGATCTCAGCTATGAAAGCCTGTAAGTTATTGCAAAAGGGTGTTAGGGGTATTTGTGTAGCATTTTGAATGGACAACCAGCGAATATGTGTGTTGATTATATTCCAATTGTTCGTGAATTCTCGGATGTCTTTCCGAAAGAGTTTCCAGTGGAGCTAGTGCACTGTGAAATTGAATTTGCAATTGATATAGTGTTGAGAACTCAACCCATTTCAAAAACTATTTATAGAATATCATCGGCTAAAATGAAAGAATTGAAGGTACAGTTGCAAGACTTGCTTGATAAAGGGTTTATAAACTCGAGTACCTCTCCTTGGGGTGCACCAGTTCTTTCTGTAAAGAAGAAAGATGGGAAACTTCGGTTATGTGTTGACTACCAGGAGCTCAATAAAGTAATGGTAAAGAGTAAGTATCCCTTTCCTAGAATCAATGATTTATTTGATCAACTACAAGGTGCGCAAGTCTTTTCAAAAATAGATTTGAGATCTGACTATCATCAATTAAAGGTAAAAGCTGAGGACATTGAGAAGACTGATTTTTGAACCAGATACAACTATTATGAATTTTTAGTTATGCCATTCGAGGTTACTAATGCGCCGGCAACCTTCATGGATTTGATGAACTTTGTTTTTAAATCGTACTTGGATGAATTTGTGGTTGTGTTCATTGATGACATACTCATTTATTCAAATAGTATTGAAGCTCATGAAAACCATTTACGATTAATTCTTCAAACACAGAGAGAGAAGAAACTATATGCAAAACTAAACAAATGTGAGTTTTGGTTGCATAAAGTGGTGCTTTTGGGACACGTAATTAATAAGAAGGGCGTTTCTGTCGATCCACACAAGATAGAAGCCATTGTGAATTGGCCAACTCCTACGAATGTGATAGAGGTGCATAGCTTCTTAGGTTTAGCTGGATACTACCATAGATTTGTTAAAGACTTTTTCCAAAATTGCAAGACCTCTTACCCAATTGACCCAAAAGGGTGTTTCGTTTGAGTGGACAGAACAAAGAGAAGCTGCCTTCTAGGAATTGAAGACAAGGTTAACTACAACACTAGTTCTTGCTTTACTGACCGGTATGGAGGGGTTCATGATTTACAATGACGCCTCTTACAAAGGATTGGGATGTGTACTTATGCAGAATGGAAGGGTCATTGCATACGCTTCTCATCAACTCAAGCCGCATGAAAAGAATTATCCCACATATGACTTGGAGCTAGTTGCAATGGTATTTGCTTTGAAGATATGGTGACATTATTTGTATGGTACAACATGTGAGGTCTACACTGACCATAAAAGTCTAAAGTACTTCTTTACCCAAAAGGAGTTAAATATACGATAGAGACGGTGGTTAGAACTTATCAAAGATTATGACCTGCAAATCCACTACCACCTCGACAAAACTAATATAGTTGCAGATGCTCTTAGGAGAAAAGTTATGGGGAATTTGACGAGTTTGCTCACAAGGCAAAAGGAGTTGCTACTTGACTTGGAAAGCATGGACATGGAAATTGTATTACGTGATCAAGGTGTATTGTTAGCGGCAATGTCAGCACAACTGATAATAATTGAAGAAATCAAACAAAGGCAAATGGAAGATGACTTCCTGAAGCAAATTTGTGATGAAATGGAAACAAGGCCAAGGCCTGGGTTTACCCTTGAAAATTCAGTGTTGAAATTTAAAGATTGGTTGTGTGTCCCAAATGTTCCATAAATTAAATGGAGGATTATGGAGGGAGCGCATAAGTCTAAATTTGCATTGCACCCCAGTAATACCAAAATGTACCAAGATTTGATGCAAAGTTTTTGGTGGCCAAGTATGAAGAAGGAAATTGTAGGGTTTGTTTTGAAATGTTTACAATGTCAACAAGTGAAGGCAGAACGCCAAAGACCAGTGGGTATACTTCTACCTCTCGTAGTCCCGGAGTGGAAGTGGGAACATATAACGATGGATTTTATTGTTGGCCTACCCCGAACACCCCGAGGTATGAATTCTTGCCTATGAAAACTCAATATAACACGGATAAACTTGCTACTGTGTGTATGAATGAAATTGTCCGATTACATGGTGTTCCAATTTCAATTGTATCCAATAGATATCTGAAATTTTTCTCCATATTTTGGCAGAGTTTACAGGATGCTATGGGAACAGAGTCGAAATTCAGTATGACATTTCACCCCCAAACTGATGGCCAATCAGAGAGAACAATACAAACATTGGAGGATATGCTTCGGATGTGTGTCTTGGACTTCTAGGGGAGTTGGGAAACTTATCTACCGTTGGCAGAGTTTGCACACAACAATAGTTTCCACTCGAGCATAGGAATGGCACCATATAAAGCTTTATACGGGAGGAATTGAAGCTCTCCAGTGTGTTGGACCAAAGTCGACGATAGATCATTGTTTGGGCATGAACTTGTACAATTGATGACAGAGAAAATTAAAATCATTCAACAAAGGTTGAAAACTACCCAAAGTAGGCAAAAGAGTTATGCGAATCACCGATGAAATGATTTGGAATTTGAGGTTGGTAATTATGTTTTTGTTAAAGTCACACCGATGAAAGGACAAACAAGATTTGGCAATAAAGGAAAATTAGCACCCCGATATGTAGGTTCGTTTCAAATTCTGGAAAGAGTGGGTCTAGTGGCGTATTGTGTTGCTCTTCCACTGAGTATTGAGCAAATACATAACGTGTTTCATGTATTAATGTTACGAGGTTATCTCTAAGATCCGTCCCATTTCATAGACTATCGTCAGATTGCTTTGGATGACAACTTGATCTATGAAGAGAAATCGATTCAACTTTTGGATTGACAAGTGAAACAGCTACAGAACAAGACAATTCCAATGGTGAAAGTTGAATGGCAGGAACACTACGGGAAAGAAGCCATTTGGGAGAGAGAAGAGGAAATGAAACAGCGGTATCTGGAGTTAACTTGAGATAAAATAAGTTTTAAGGACCAAACTTTTTAAATGGGGGAAGGGTGTAATAGCCCAACTCTTTCATATGCTTCATATGCTTTAATTTCCTCATTTTATGCGTGATTATATGTGTGCTTACGTGTTTGATATGAAATTCCATGTTTTAATGTGTGAATAACATGTTTATAAATTTGTATCCGTTGGTTATGAGAAAATCTGTTGAAATTATGACCTTTCAACTGCAAATTGAAAGCCTATAAACTGAAATTGACTTTACAGTTATGATTAGCATGATTTTTAGAACATAATATGAAGTTTTGTAAAAATTTGATTTGTAATGAATTAATTAGATTTATTTAAGCTAAACTCTTAAGTAAGCTTAAACTTAGGCTTAATGAGCTAAGCCTTGTTAGATATCATGTATATACATAAGCCTTAGGAGACTTAGACTCATCAAACCACCAAAAAATATCTCATAGAGAGAGGGAGAGAAGAAGAGTATTCAACGTAAGCTTGGAGATTGGAAGAAATTGAAAGAGTAACTCAAAGATTGGTTCAAGGTAAGTGTTAATCAACTCAAAGACTTGACATATCTCTTCAATTGCTTGGAGTTAAGACCTAAGATGAAGCTTTTGCACTCATAAAAGTTAGGGTTTTGAGGTATGATCTTGGTTGTACATATCTCATGAAATTGAACATGGAAGCTTAGAATTTGGGTAAGTGAAGGGTAGATTATTCTATTTTGGGCTTATGTTGGGTTAGATTATGAGGAATTGTTTCCTAATCTTGCCTCTTTGCATGCTTTGAACTCTTGAATATATGTATATATATGAACATATGAAGAAAATGAAGGAATCATAGAAATTAGAGCTCTATATGTCAACTTAAAGGAAGTTTGATCTAATTGAGCTTGTGTTTCATGATTAATATGTTCATATATCATGGTTATGAAGTGAATTTGCTTGAATTGAACCTTAGAAATACATTTGGAAAGCTTGAATTTGTTGGATCTTTGAACTACTCAAACAGAGCCCAGAACCGCACGTACGGGGCTTAAAGCTGCACATGCGAAAAATAGGGAAAACAAGTCGAGCATTCTGAAATAAAAGCATGTGCGGCCCACACGTGTGGCACACCTTTCCCCACGTGCGGTGAGGGTCTTCTGCACGTGTGCGAAACAAGGAAAAAATCTACATCTTTTTGTATATCTTTTTGTACATCTTTTTGACCCTTTGAATTTGTTAATGTATATGTTTAAGCCCTCCAAAATGCTTAAAAATGAATATAAAACAGACAAAACAGAGAAATAATTAAAGAGAAGAAGATAAGAAAAGATGAATTGCTTATCAAGTTGTGTGTGTACGCCATGTGTAGGTCACTCGTCGGAAGGGACCATTGCACGACTAAATCACTGTGAGTAATAGTAGTGTAACAATATGTTATGATTTATGTATTTCAGATTGAGAATGGAATACTCTATATAATTGTGTTTTGACTGAAATGATTGAGCATTGGATTACAATGGTATATGAAATAGACCCAAGGTCATTCTGTTTCTGTTATGTATGATGGGCTCAAGGCCGTTATGTCTGATATGGATTGTTTATGACTAATGGCCCTAAGGCTGAGGGAGATGGAGGCATGTCGATGTTCCATCTACCCTATAATGTTTAGAACAGCTGTTGATATGTTGGCCCTAAGGCCGTTTAGTATTATGTTGGGCCCAAGGTTATTCCGTATTATGTTGGGCCCAAGGTTGTTCCGTATTATGTTGGGCCCAAGGCCATTCCGTCTTATATTGGGCCTAAGGCTGTTTCGTTTTATGTGGGCTCGAGGTCGTTCTAGAATATTATTATGGATAAGACATATATATGTTGTATATTTATTCTTCAAGACATATGCTCATTCTTATGAACCTTCCCACATTATTATTACTCACTGAGCCTTGCTCATTCCATAGTTATATATATTTATTTATGTGATCATCTCGGAGGCCAGCCCTAGGTCAACTTCAAGAACTTTTGATGGACTTGTTGTAGACACCCCATTTTTGACCGTCCGTAAGACCCAGACACTTGGTTCAATGCACTCAATGATGAAAGTTGAATTATGAATTCGCAGCGATTCAGAATCAATCATGCTTCCAATATAACCTCACAGCTTCAACATTTACCTTGTTTGAACCCATGAGTTTCATTTTTGGACCATTTCCTACCCTGAGCTGAGTTTGAACCAAAAAAAATAAGGGAGCCATTAAGGCCCAGCCATGCATCAGTGATGGTCGGATGTGGCTATGAAGAGCCGGCTGGCCTTCAACGACGACAAACATTGTTCTGGGTAGGAGGCCGCCAGCTGTCCATTTTTGAAGATATTTATCACCTTTTGAGCTTGAATTCTATAAAACCGAAGCTCTGAGATTGTTTGAGGGTTGAACAAAATTCTAGAAGTGATACATACACCTTGAGAGCTCTTGACTCCTCCTTCTTCCATTGCAAAGCATCTTTGAGCTAACCTAGCTTGCTTACACCACCTATATACATCATATACAACCTTGTCTTACCACCTAAAAGCCTTGGTTGATCTTGGAGAAGTGTAATTCAAGCTTAAGAATGCATTGAAACCAAGTTTGAAGCATCTATAACAAGCTTACTTCTTGAAAGGTATAAGCTTGTCTTGTCTTCTCTCCTCTTGCTTTCGTTTTTATCATTTACTTCATATTTCTTGCTGTTTTGGATTGTTTTGAGCTTGTTTGAAATGTTTGGAGTCGAGTTTGAAGTGCTACCAAATTGGTAAAGAGAGCTTGCTCTTTCTATACCTTTGTTTATAACTTAAACCATCTCCTTTTCACTCTTTTTCTTTGGTATTTACACTGATTTTCAGAGGTTTGAAAAGGCTAAAAACTATGTTTTGAAGCTTCAAAAGTGGAGGGGTTAGCCACCCCTCCTTATCCTTGTTTACTAGTCTTAATTCTCATCATTATTGTCTAGCTTTTCAACTCCTTTTCATGCATGTTTTACCTTGATTTTCATGTATTTAAGGCTGTTTGGAGGTTGTCTAGGTCTTTTCAATTGGTTCATGGCTTGTTTAATACACTTGTGGTCTCATTAAGTTGGCATACTTCTTGTTTGATATGCTTTCATTGTTTATTTTCCATGTTTGGAGCCTAAGCTTACTAATCAATCAATCATTCCATATCTTTCATTCTTGAGAATGGTTTCAACCAATTGAGGTTGTTCAATGCATGTAAAGGAGACCTACACTTAATGGCTTAATCTCTTTGGAGATTCATCATCAACAGTGTAGTCTCCTTTTCATGCCTTAGAAGGACCTCTTGTTTGACATCACTTCTTGTTTAGAGTACTTTAACATCACATTTGGACAAAGGGACTAATGAATGGCAATGACTAAAATAATTGGTTTAAAACTTAGATAAACACACTTAAAGAAAATGGCTTAATAGCTTGAACTTGGTCGGACGTTATGCCAAGTTTCTTGTGTCAAGGGTCATCAAGCATCAATTCATGGTGTTTTTGATGTCCTTGAAGTATCTCAACTTCCTTTTTTGAGTTCATTGCATGACAAAAAGGGAGAGGTGGTCCATTTTCATTACATTCATTAACTTTTGTCCAAATTGATATCCGAGATCATCAAGCGATCATATTGCTCATTGATGGTTTTGGAGTCAATCCCAACCTTCTCTTGAGGCTTTCCTGTGACAGAGAAGGAAGGAAGGACAGACAGAGCTTGAAAATGCTCTATCTGCACTGATTTCACCTCAGAGCACAGAAACAGAGTTTTGCACCAAATTAATGCATGACCGGCCCTCTGTAGGCCTGGCCGGCCATCAGTAATACACGGTCGGCCCTTGTTGTGTGGCTAGCAGTGCAATTTTATAGAAATAGAGGTAGTGGCTGAAGGCGAAACGGAGATGGCTTGGGCAAACATAGTAGCTTTCAGGCGATGCACATGCAACCTCCATCCATCTTCCTTGGTGTTCATATCGAACGTGTTTGATCATTTAATTGTTTTATTAGCGTAATGAATTGAGTTGTAATATTTAATTAGTTTAATTAGTTGTAGCCAATTATTTGGTGTTGTAGTATTTAATTAGCTTAGCCTAGTTAATTTCTTTTAATTAATTAGCTTAGATTGTTAGTTAATTAGTTTAGCTATTTATTCAAGTTTTGCAATAATTAGTTTAATTAGCTTAGCGTAGCTTAATTAGTTAGCTAGTTTATTCATTTGAACTCTCCTTCATGAGAGCGTAATGTAATAATGTGTATGTTTTTCAACCCCACGTTTTTCTCCCTTTTATTTAATCACTTTTGATGGTTAGATTAGGGACATGTTTCAATTAGCATACCTTATGCTTGCATCCATTCATTTTGTATTGCATGCACCGTGGCTCGATGCATCATTCAAATTGTATTTTCATTTCAATACCTTCTTTGAATACGTGTTTAACCGCATGTTGTCAAAATCGATCCATATGCCATATTCGTAGCCGAGCCTATTAATTGCATTCTTCGCATGCGTTGCATTAGATATTTAACATAGTTAGGAATTATGCATATTTTTTCTAACTCATATCTTCTTAGCTTGGAGTGCTAGGTGTAGACACCCCATTTTTGACCGTCCTCAAGACTTGGATGTTCTTGTAGGTACATCTAGCAACAAGTTTGATTACTCGTCGAGTATTCAACTTTCGTGACGGAATGCTCCAGGTTTGATCCTTCCAGACCCTATTTCCATTCTGTCTCATATCTGGACCATGTGTTGGTCTTTGCATAGTGTTCCTTTTGATGGCCTACTGGCCATCATTAAGGGCTGCCGGCCATGGGCTTTGCCCTGCCAGCCATTGATAGGCCCTACCGGCCAACAATGAGGCCCTGCCGGCCACCACTGATGGCCGGCCGGCCACCAATGCTTCAGTAGATATTTTTGCAGATATTTTGACAGTTGTTTGCACAGTGTAGCTCATCTACATGCATGTGGATGGCTGGATTTGTTTGAGGGCTTCTTGTATCTCCTATATATAGAGCTCATCTATATGCATACAAAGTGTTACAAAGTTTGAGTTGAGCAAGAATTCTCTCTCTCTCTCTCTACAATACTCTCTCTTTCTCTCTATATTTTGTGCTTAAAAGTGATCTTTCTCTACATATTTGCACTAACACCCTTAGGTAGATACCTTCACCTTAGAGTTGAGGTTCTTGGAGGCCTTGTTTGAGCTCCTTGGAGTGGTTTTGGCTCTGAAGTTTGGCTGTTTTCTTGCTGTTTTAGTGATGTGCTTCAAAGGTAAGGATTTCACCCCTTTAAGCTTTGTTTTACTTCATTGGTTGGCCACTTTTGTATGCTACTTTAAAGCTGGTTTTAGCCTCGAAAAAGTTCTATTTTTAAGGTCTTAAAATGTTGGTTTAAGCCTTGTGTGGTTAGGGAATGGTTTCCTCCCTTGGCTCTTTGGCTTGAAAAGCCTTTTGAGCCAACTCCTTAAGCTTTTGAAACACCCTTTGTTTGTCCTTTCTACAACTAAAACTCAGAGGTTTTTTAGTGGTAGAAACTTGGTTTTGAGGTCCAAAATAGGAGAGGATAGCCTCCACTCCTTGTATCTTGGTTGCATGTATAGATGGCCTAATTGTTGAGCATGTTTTTCTACCATCTCTTGACTTGATCTCAGCATGTGTTTGTGACTTTTTTGACATGTCATAGCTCTGTTTTTGGCTGGTTGAGTCATTTGATGCTTGCTTCTTACACTTGTGGTGTAATCTTGCTCACTAGCCTTGCATGCCTAATGAATTAGCTTGTTATTCTAGCATGTGTTGGCTCCACTCCAGCATATTTTTGGTCTTTCTTTGGCATGCTTTGGCTCTGTTTTGGGTGGTCTTGGTCATAAATGTTTTTTGCTTTGTATAGCTATAGTGTAAATAGCCTTTACTAGCTTTGTGTTTTAAGGCCCCTAGCATGCTTTGCTTAAGTTATTTGCATGATATAGCATCATTTTACATGTGATTTCTGAGCATATACCTCTGTCACACTCTCACATATTTCACTCTTTCATTACTTTTGAGAGTTGTGCCTTGTGCCTTGTTTATGAGCCAATACATGAGCATGATTTTCTTGCTTTTTATGCCACTATCTCAGCACATTTTAGCCTCTATTTTGGCATGTTTGAGGTCTGTCCAGGGCTAGTTTGGCCATTTGCATTTGATATTGCATGCTTCTAGTGTAAAGCTCTTTACTAGCCTTAATGCTTAAGTCTCCTAACATGTTGTACATGAGTTTAGAGTCTTGTGTTTCATGCCATTTTCAGTACTGAAATTCTGCCACCTCCCTCATTTCTTCACTTTTGATTTGGTTTGAGGGATGGTTAGTCTTAAAGTTGTACTTAAGCCATGGGATTGAGGCTTATGCTTAAATGGCTTTAACTCTCTTTTGAGGGTTCCTCCTACTCAAAGGCATGGTCTCTCCCATGTCTTAAGTCATCTTTTTGATTGACCTTCCTCTCATTAGAGGACTTTCACATTGGACAAACCATTTAAAGAATGGCTTGGTAACTTAAAATGTGTAAACAAGAATTGACTCAAGTAAAACATGCCAAGATAAGCATGTTGCATGTTGCATTGCATTGTGTTCAATCAGACGTTATATTGAACACAAGGTAGATTGGTCCATTTCATACTCAAAGTGATGAAAATGAACCAATCTCCTTTGTCTCCTGTAATAACCCGACCCTCTGTATGTTTTTTGGTACGCTTTCGGTCTCATATTTATCTATTTAATGTGGAATTTCATGTGGAAATAAGTTTAATTGTGTGAATCTTATGATTATAGATTCATATCTGTTAAGTAAGAGAAATATCTGTTATAATTGTGATGGTTGGATCAGAAACTAGAAGCTTTAGAAGCTTGATAACCTGAAATTGACTTTATATTTGAGATGAGCATAATTTTTAGATCATAATAAGCATTTTTGTGAAAATCTGATTCGGAATGATTAAACTGATTAATTTTTATTTTAATCAACTTATATATATATATATATATCTTTAAACCATTGATTAGCAAGCTGTGTAAAAAATATCTCTTGAGAGAGTATAGAGATGTTGAGAGAAAGAGCTAAGAGGCAAGAAGCTCCTCAAGGAAGGAGGAGATTGGGGAAATTTGAGAGGGTTTGTAGAAATTTGAGTTCAAGGTAAATTTAATCCATCTACAATAATCCCTTATTTGGACATAAAGAAGGTTCTCTTTGTATTTATATGGTTAGGGTTTGTAATTGAATTAATTGTAAAGATGTGTCATTTTGATCATGTGAGTTAAATTGAGCTTTAGGGTGATGAATTACCTTCTATTCCTTCATTTTACATGCTTGATCTTGTTTACGTATTTAGATGATTTTATATTTGAGAAACTAAATATGGTTAGAAACTCAAAGTGATTAAATTGTGTTTATGAGTTTAAAGTTTTTAAGGATCAAATTGAGTTTGTGAATTATGTTTATGGTAATAATATATCCTAAAAATTACATTGTTGTATCCATTTTTCTACTCTTCCATGTGTTGAATTTGTATCTTGGTTCAGACTGCAAAATAGGGATAACCGCCGCACGTACGGGGGCTGACAGCCGCACGTGCGGGAAGCACCACCGCATGTGCGGGGCTCACAACTGCACGTGTGGAAAATAGGGGAATTTGAGTCTTGGCTACTGGAATAAAAGCACGTGTGGGGTGAACGTGCGGCCATCTTCCCGTGCATGCGGCAAGGGACCATCGCACGTGCGGCCCATGAAGGAAAATTTTGTATCATCTGTTTCACCTGTTTGACCCTCTGGGATGGCTAAAATATGTATTTGGAGCTTTTAAACTGCTTATTGATTTGCTGAGAAGTAACAAATCAAATGCGAATTAAAACGAAGATTAGACTAATTTGTGGGTTACATGTGTGCATAGGTCACGTACCGAAAGGAACTACCGCTCCGTCACAGCACTGTGAGTAATAGTACTGTAGTAGTCCATTTTGCTTACTGTTAATAGTTAATATTAACGTTCTGTTAAGTGAACTATGCCGATTCATAACGAGTAAATGGAACTTATGTACATTATTGAAAAATGATATCTGTGTGGATCTGAGATCATTCTGTTTTGATATTAATGGGCCTGAGGCCGTTCTGTTATAAGCCACTGAGTGTGGACAACTCTGAAAATAGTTGTTGATATCTGGGCCTGAGGGTGATCCATAAAATCTATTGGGCCTGAGGTCGTTCTATGTGTTACCAGGCTTGAAGACGCTCTATATAAAATCTGGGCCCAAGGTCGTTCTGAAAATATTTACAGAATAAGATTAATCATATAACCTCTGCACTTATATACATTATAATTCAAGTTTAATCATTGAATTGTTTAAGTACTATTATTCACTAGGCCTTGCTTACTCTGTGTTGTGTCTGTCTCTGGAGGTAATCACCCTGGAGGTCAGTCCTAGTCCAACATGTCTACTTCTCTTTTGTCAACTTCGATGCGTCCAAGTACTTAGATGAAGCTCCTTCATTTTTGGGGAGTTTTGCTAAGCTTTTAGTTTTGTGCTCTAAGTCTTCTGTCTAATGTCATAAAATGTGTATAACCTTCTTCTACCAATGCTTTTTCTATACGCCCAACTTTGGGGCTGGGTCTGTCTATATATGTATGTGCATAACTGTCTCTCATATGTATGTTCATAGTATGGTTGTTTATCTGATGCAATGTTGTGATCCTGACATATTAGTGATAGCTCAATGGATACTGTTTATGTTGTTAATTGCTTCCATTCAGGCCCCATATATTATACATAATGAATTTGATGTTCGTTTCAGAAGTGATCATGCCCAAACTTTTAGGGACGGGTTTGGGGCGTGACATCTCTATTGCCTTTGATTATCCATGATAAGGTAGTGGTCCTAGAGTCTTGCTTTTTGTACATTTATTGAATGTGTACAAGTTGGATCCTTGGCCATCATGCATTGAAAATGCTTGATTGGTGGTTTTGGATCCAATAGTGCGACTCCTTTGATGATTTGAGATAATAAGGAGTGGCATAGTACAAACATGTCCCTAGAAAAACCTCCATTTTTCTCTGTTTTGTGCTTTGTTGCTGTTTGGTGTCATAGCCCACCAGTGGCCGGCAGTGCTTCATCCTTGGCCAGCAATGCACATCCTTGGCCAGTAGAGGGCTGGCAACAACTTCTCATGGCCCACTGGTGAATTCCTCAGCATGGAATTGGTAAGGTTTAGCAGCAAGTTCTTGGAGACATCCTGCAAATAGAGCCACTCAAGAGCAATCTGGAAGGTGTTTCGAGGCAGAAACCGAGGCATGCATGTTCAACTTCTTCAACTTGTTGAGGCAGCGTAGTTTAAGTATCTTGCATGATTAGTTGAATGTTTTAATTAATTAGTATGCTAATTAGTTAAGTGTTGTAATAATTAGCAAGTAGTTTACTAGTTATTCAATTTGTTGTATAATAATTAGTCTAATTAGTTTAATTAGATTAGTTAGCCTAGCTTAGCTTAGATTAGCTTAGGTTATTTATTCGGACCCTCCTTCGCGAGGGTGCAATGTTGTAATAAGGGTGCGTGTGTGTGTGAATGTCTTCTAACTCTACTTCTTTCTCTCTTTTATTTAACTACTTACGATGGTTAGATTAGGGCACGTTTTGATTAGCATGCCTTATGCTTGCATGTATTGCATCATTCATTTGTCTTGCATGCACCGGGCTTGGCGTATCATTCAAACTACATTGTATTTCAATACACTTCTCTGAATACGTGTTTATCGCATGTTGTTCAAGTTGAATCAAATGCCATCTTAAAAAGCCGAGCCTATTTAGTTGCATTATTGCATGCGTTGCATTAGGCACTTAACATAGTTAGGATCATGCATTGTTTCTAACTAGTTTTCTGTTTTGGCTTGGAGTACACTGTAAGTGTTTACGCTTTAGCATCCTTCCATGAGTGTGAGTGTTGTCATGACAACATGCTTGCCATTAGGCTATTTGCTTAAATGATTAACTGCATGAATGCCTTGGATGAAGGCTTTGTTGCTTGAATTAGGACAATTCATCAAATATATGTTTTAAGCCCACTTTGCGAAGTGGCAAATCATCATGTTTTAAGCCCACTTGAGGGTGGCAAATCTGTGCTTTAGCCCACCGTGAGGGTGGCATTTTCAAAAAACAAACATGAATTGTTTTGTAGCCCTAATACTTAGTTTGAGACACAAACATACCCGACGGCAATTGCTTAATTTGTAGCCCCAAAAAGAATGACAAACTCATGTATCATGCAATTCTAGAAATATTTAACAAGAGATTTAGATGTGGATCTAAACACAATATCATCAACATAAATCTGAACAACAAGGATATGGGACTTAGTATGGTTCACAAATAAGGTCTTATCCACACTATCCCTTTGAAAGTCATTGTCAAGAAGAAAGGTAGTCAGCCTATCATACCAATCCAAGAGGCTTGTTTCAACTCGTAAAGTGCCTTGTCTAACTTGTACACATGATTTGGAAACTTAGGATCCTCGAAACCCTTTGGTTGCTCAACACAAGCTTCCTTCTTTAAGTACCCAGTCAAAAAAGCACTTTTCACATCCATTTGAAACAACTGAAAACCAAGAAAGAGTAATATGCGAACATATTCAGGATGTGTAACACGGGCAAATGCCTCATCATAGTCAACATGATCTACTTGCATATAGACTTGAGAAACTAACCTGGCTTTATTCCAAACCACTGTACCATTCTTATCAGATATATTGTTAAAGATCCACTTGGTACCTATCACATTCACATATCTAGGTCTAGGAACAAGAGTCCAAACTTTGTTACGTTCAAATTGACCTAATTTTTCATGCATAGCATTTACACAGCTATCATCTGGAAAGGCCTCTTTTACATTCTTTGGTTCAATTAAAGAAATGTAACACACATGTTATAGCTCCTCTCGAAGTTGCTTTTGGGTTTTCATTCGATCTGTGATAGTCCCTATCACTTGTTGTATGGAATGATTCAGCTTCACCCTTGCCAATGGCTTCACGACTGGAGTGGCAATGGTGGTATCTCCTTGTGCACTATTTGAACTCAGGCTTGCCATGGAAATTGGTGCTTGTTCGCCTTTTTAAGCTTTGGCTTGAACTTCTTCTTGACTTTGTGGTACCATGTCTGAAGCTTGAGAACCGCCATCTTCTTCCTCATGTAGAGACGCTATTGGAGAACCTATGTCATCTACAACCACATTGATAGATTTCATTATAGATAAAGTACGAAGATTATAGACTCAAAAGGGTTTACTTGTGGTTGAATACCCTAGAAAAATAAATTCATCACTACGAGAGTTAAATTTGCTCAAAGGCTCTCCATCTTTGAAAATGTAACACTTACTTCCAAAAGTTTTGAAGTATTTTACGTTAGGCGTCGACCCTTTCTACAATTCATTTGGAGTTTGTCAGGTGTTGGGCCTTAAATGCATACGATTCACTACATAAACTACTGCATGTAAGGTTTCAGCCCAAAACTTAGGAGAAACTTTCTTACTAAGGAGCATGACCCTAGCCATCTCTTGAATCACCCGGTTCTTCCTCTCAATAACTCCATTTTGTTGTGGGGTGATAGGAGCTAAAATTTCATGCTTAATGCTACATATATCACAAAAATCTGAAAACATGCTATTCTCAAATTCACGACTATGATCAGTTCGGATTCTTATGATACGCCCAATAGAAACACCATGTTCATTTTGGATTCTCAAGACTAAGGACTTGAAAGCATCAAATGTATCAGATTTTTCTCTTAAAAAATGTACCCATGTGAACCGAGAATAATCATAAATAGTTAAAAGAATATATCTTTTACCTCCAATACTTTCAGTATGAGTAGGTCCTATAAGATCCATATGAACCAGCTCAAGAGGACACTTGGTTGTTAAGCTATTCACCTTCTTGTGAGGGGCTCGAGTTTGCTTCCCTAATTGACATGATTTGCACACTTGGTTCAAAGACTTACCCATTTTGGGCACTCATCGCACTATCTCTTTATTGGCTATCTTGGTTAAATCTTTGAAGTTAATGTGACCTAACCGTTGATGCCATAAGTCTAGATTGCTTATGATGCCGGAGTGACATGTGAGATTGTTAGTAGTGACAATCCCATAATAATTATCAGATATGTGAATGACGGTATTTCCCTTTTTGTCCAAAATATCACGTTTATCTTTTTGAAAACAATACCTCATGATGTGAGTCACACATTTGATTGATGCTCAAAAGATTAGCTTTAAGGCTGTCAACAAGCAATACATTATCCAATTTAGAAAGACCGAGAACACTTATAGAATCCTTACCAATGACTCTAGAGGGTTGCCATCTCCAAATGTAATAATTTCTCTATCATATTTCTCAAGAGATGTAAAGTAGGATTTGTCACAGGATATGTGACAAGAACACCTACTATCAATATACCACATATGCGAATCACGTGATTTATAAGCGATGTGAACAACAAAACAAGGCAAGTCACTCTTTCTCACCCACAGTTTTTTAGCCTTAATAGAAGAGGGACTATCGTGATTCTTGGAAGATGTCTTAGCATTGTGAACACCATTATGAACCATGGTATTCTTTCCTGACATGTAGGGTTGTCTCCTAACCTATGAGGTATTAGAGTTTCTTCTATCTTTTGGAGACATCCTACCGAATAACTAAAAACAATAAGGACGAATATGACCATATCTACCATAATGATGACAAATAAAAATAGGTTTTACCTTTCTTTCATTGATCATGCCACCTTTAGGTTGATGGAGAGACTTATCATCCTGTTACACCTTCAGCTTTCCCTTTCCTTAAGTCATTTTGTCATGAGATCTGGAAGCATTCTCTTTTTGTAGTGTATCATCACCATAGCCCATCCCACTTTTGTCAAAGCCCATCTGTTGAGATCCAATGATATCTTCTAGTGTCTTTAGCCCCTTGTTCCAAAGGTCAATTGTAGCTCTGGCACTTTTAAGTTCTTCGTCTTTCTGGCTAACCAGCTCTTCCAAGGCAACTTAAGACATCTTGAGAGTTTCAATCTTTTCTTCACAATTAATAAATCGACACAAAAGATTTTAACGTAGAAAAAACCACAGTTAGAGAACCTCCATTTGTGATTTAAAAAAAAAATTACAGGTTAAAAGCCACTAATCAATCCACTATGAAGATAATGAAAATATACAAGAGTACTAACAAATTGCCCAACATGCTCAGGAATTGCTTTCAGCCTCTTGTGTCTCTTTCAACACGCCTTTGTCTCGGAATTGATTAGCCCAGAGTTGAATCCACAAAGATGAGCCACTTTGAACTCCTTCAAAGCCTCCAAGCTCTAATCTCCAGAATCCATCGATCAAATGCTCTTGAAAAGTATAATCGAAACAACCCCCTTGATTTAAGCAATCAAATTCATGTGACCAATCTCACAAAAACATCAAGGGAAACAAAGGGTAAGAACTCCAAAAGTACACACAAACTCTTAAGTTTTAGATCTAGAAGTTGTAACCCTAAAATCTACAACTTGCGCAGCTTTATATGAAACAAGGCTGCGAAGATCACTTGAGCAAATAAATGGTCACTCGAGCGATGTGTCTTAGATGCAGAAAAACCATAAATGCCTTCATTTGAGCGATGGAAAGTTCCTCGAGCGAAGAATGAGATCTCTCAGTACTTTTGCAGGCATCTCTAAACTATTGAGGGATGAGCTTCTTCGCTCGAGCCGCCAATTCTGCGCTTGAGTGGTCTAAGTAAAAACAGAACACTAAAATACAATTGAAATGTGTTTGTTCATGGAATTGACAGCACAAAGGGACCTAGCAATGAGCATTTTCATCGTTGTTTTGTGATTTTCCTTTCAATGGTCAATTTTCAAGCCTAAGATATTTAAAAATCGATTTTCTAAATCTAATTCACAAACAATGCATCCTTTGTATGTTTCGTAAGTTGCTACAAGTTATATTGGACTCCTAAGTTGTTTGTGCTAGTTCTCTTGCACATTCATGACTATTTAAAATTTTTCTCCCTTTATTGGCCATTTTTCAAACTTAAGTAGGGAAACAAAAGCATTTTGTGGGCTAATTAAAAAATGGTGCTTCCCGTGCATGTGTCATAACTTCCTACAAGTTATATTGGTCCCTCCTAAAGTGTTTATGTCAGTTCTCATACACATTCATGGTTGTTTGACAATATATCCCTCTAACAATTTTTTTAAGATTAAGTATGGAAAAAAATATTTTTTTAGACTAATTCACAAATGGTGCATCTTGTGCATGTGTCATAAGTTCTTACAAGTTAGGAACCATTGAAGAAGATCCTAGTAAATGAAGGGAATGAAGAATAATTCTTTCTTCTCAGCTCCGATTTGGCTGAGGAGGAAGAAAGAGAATTGTAAGCCTTCCTTACAGAAAACATAGAGATGTTTGCTTGCACGCCCTACAGTATGTCAAGTATCAACATTGAGGTAACCTATCATCGGTTGAATGTAGATAGGTCAACAAAGCCAATAATCCAAAAAGCAAGAAAATGCACCATGATTCATGTGGAGGTGGCAGAAGAAGAGGTAGAGAAACTGCTAGAAGCATAAGTAATTAGAGAAGTCTATCACCTAATGTGGCTCTCCAACACAATGGTGGTCAAAAAGAGGAATGGGAAGTGGGGGTCTATGTGGACTTCACAAGTTTGAGTAAGGCTTGTCCAGAAGATTGTTTCCCACTACCAAAGATAGACCAACTTGTTAGTGCCACCTCGAGACATGGCAAAATGAGTTTTTGGATGTATACCGAGGTTATCATCAGATCACCATGTATGAACCATACTATGAGAAGGCTGCCTTTATAACTCCAAAGAATTTATATTGCTACAAGGTGATGCATTTTGGACTGAAGAATATAGGAGCAACATATGAAAGAATGGTAACCAAGATGTTCAAGCATCTGATCAGGAAGACAATGGACGTCTACATTGATGACATGGTTGTGAAAAGTAAAGAGCCCATAGATCACTTAGCCGACTTTAAGGAGGTGTTTATGATCTTAAAGGCATTTCAGCTTTGGTTGAATGCTTCCAAATGTGCTTTTAGAGTTAGATCAAGTAAGTTTTTAGGTTACTTGGTCACTAAAAGAGGGATAGAAGCTAGCCCCGACCAAATTAAGGCAATCTTTAATTTGGAAAGTCTAACAAACACAAAAGATGTACAAGTTTTGATAAGTGCAAACCCTTCTCCAATCTGTTGAAAAAGGCCACTGATTTCAAATGGATCGAGGCTTGTGAAGTAGTATTGGCCAACCTAAAGAGGTAATTTTCTTCTCCACCTTTGTTGATAACACTAGTACCTGGGGAGGAGTTGTTCTTGTACCTAGTTGTGTCAAACGACGTAGTTAGTGAAATGGTGTTTTGAGAAGAAAAATGAGAACATAAGGCCGTTTACTTTGTTAGTAACACCCTGGTTAGTGCAGAGACGAGGTATTTGTCATTAGAGAAGTTAACACTTGCATTGGTGGTAGCGGAAAAGAAACCGAACCATTATTTCCAAGCCCACCCAATCGTAGTGTTAACAGAACATCCTCTGAAGTCCCTCTTACAACATGGGGACTTGTCATGAAGAATAACATGATGGGCTGTCATTCTAGGTCAGTATATGTAGACATACCCAAACGTTTTGTTCATTAGCTACTACAGTTCGGACTCAATGTCACAGTTCTGAATCTAATCTCGCAAAGTGCAATGCAAGATCGATAAATCACCAAAGAGTCCAAATCCGGCAAATCATTTTGGAAAACTGATTTTTATAAAGAAGTGCCAAACATGGACTGCTTTGCCAGATACAGAGTTGCCACCTAAATATTTTTGTTTTGAGAAATTTAAGAAACCCTGACTCGTGCCTAAGGCCACGTGTCCGTCATCACCAAAGTTGCCTTGGCTTGAGAACTTGGGTACGAGAAGGGAAGGTCATGTAATGAGCACCCCCGCTCACCCGATCAAAGATCGGCCTTTACTAACATGATATTTTATTTTTGAAAACGCATGTTCTTATTTCGGTTATTAACCTACAATTACTATGTGATGCGCACTGTATATAAGTATAGACTAGGTCACCTAAGTTGGAACAAAATATTTTGTATTTGTTTGTTTGAAAATGGTTTGAAAGTGCTACTTGCAAGTAGGTTAAAATGTGGATTTGCCACCCTCGAGTGGGCTTAGAAAACATGATTTGCCACCCTTAAGTGGGCTTAAAACTCGCATTTTGATGAATTGTTCCAATTCAAGCAATCCAACCTTCATCCACAGACATTTATGCAGTTATATCAGTTAATCAAATAGCCTCATGGCAA
Organism: Camellia lanceoleosa; assembly: GCA_025200525.1. Lineage (NCBI taxonomy): Eukaryota > Viridiplantae > Streptophyta > Magnoliopsida > Ericales > Theaceae > Camellia > Camellia lanceoleosa. The sequence continues at coordinate 149,591,636 of CM045759.1, forward strand.
GCATGCTATCATGGCAACACTAACACACATGCAGTATGCTATGTAAAACAACAACTAGTTAGAAATCATGCATGATCCTAGTTTATGTTAAGATGGCTAATGCAACATATGCAAAATGCAACTAGAAATAGGCTTGACTATTCTAAGATGGCATATGAGATGCAACTTGATAATCATGTATTCAAGTAGGAATTGAAATACAATGCGGTTAGTATGATGCACCGAGCCCAGTGCATGAAATACAGATGAATGGATACAAACATGCGAGCATAGGAATGCTAATTAAAACATGGCCTAGAACTGACCATCATAAGCGGTTAAGTAAAAGGGAGAAAGACATGGGGTTCGAAGACATTCACACACACTCACACACACTTATTACAAAATTCACCCTCTCGACGGAGGGTCCGAATGAATAATACAAGCTAGCTACGCTAAGCTATTCTAACTAATCTAATAATCTAATTAGACTAATTATTACATAACCAAATTGGAAATTAGCTAACGCTAAGCTAATTAAGAATTTACAACAATGAATTAAAATTAGCTAACACATTAATTAATTAATTACAAATTAACTAACTATACAAAGCAGTTAAAATGGTCTCGAGAAGAGGGGCATATGCATGCTCAGTCGGCTTCGCTCAGAAATCCGTTGTCATGCCTCATGGTGCCTCTGTTTGCACTGTTTTGCACTTCTGAAAATTATGCCAACCTCCAATATACTTCTGATCCACCTCATGGACATGCTGAGAGGTCATCGGCCAAAAGGTATGGCCATCGGCCAAGAGATAAAGGTCACCGGCCAAATTTGAGGCTATCAGCCAAATATTGTTAGCCGATCGGCACACCAGATAGCTGATCGGCCATCTCTTCCTGCAAACTCTCCTTTTTGCTGCAACAGAGCACAAATAGAGGCATGGCAATGTATTTGCAAGAAAATGTGTGTGCTACTACACCCCTTATCATGTCTAAGGCTCAAAGGTGTGTAGTGCTCGGCTCTCGAGCCATCAATCACGCATCTCAATGTATGATGGCCAAAGAACCCAAATTGCACAAGGTCAATAAATCCATGACAAATGAGACACTTGGACCATCACCTTATCATGGATAATCAAAGGCAATGGAGGCAAAGGAGGTTGGCCCATTTTCATCACTTCAAGTATGAAATGGACCAATTCACTTTGTGTTCAACATAGCGTCCGGTTGAACACAATGCAACGCACACATGCAACATGCTTATCTTGACACATTTTACTTGATTGATTTTGTTTACACATTTTAACATTACCAATCCATTCATTAATCAACTTGTCCAAAAATGAGAGTCCTCTAATGAGAGAGGTCTATCAAAGAGACTGGTTTAAGGCATGGGAGAGACCAATGGCTTTGACTAGGAGTAACCCTCAAAAGAGGGTTGAAGCCATTTAAGCATAGGCCTCAATCCCTTGCATTAAACTCAAACTCAAGACTAACCAATCCTCAAAACAAATCAAAAGTGAAGAAATGAGGAGGATAAAAGATTTTCAGTGCTAAAGGGGCATGAAATGCAAGACTCTACTATGCAAACATCGCATGCGCAACATGCTAGAACAGTTAAGCATTGAAACTAGCAAAGAGCTTTACACTAGAACCATGCAATACAATGCACAATGGACTAAACCAACCCCTAACAGTCCTCATGCATGCCTGTGGACATGCCCCGGGGAGGAGGCTTTATGCTTTTCCACAGTTCGGATTCAATTGTCACAGTTTTGAATCTAGTCTCGCAAAGTGCAATGCAAGGCCGATAAATCACCAAAAAGTCCAAATTCGGCAAAATCGTTTTGGAAAACTGATTTTTAAGAAAGAAGTGCCAAACATGGACTGCTTTGCCAGATACAGAGTCGCCACCTAAATATTTTATTTTGGAAAAATTTAGGAAACCCTGACTCGTTGCCTAAGGCCACGTGTCCGTCATCACCAAAGTTGCCTTGGCTCGGGAACTTGGGTACGATTGGGGAATGTCAGCTATGAGCACCCCCGCTCGCCCGATCAAATATCGGCCACTACTAAACATGATATCGAGTTTTTGAAAACACATGCGTTCTTATTCCGATTAATTAGCTAGAATTACTATATGATGCGCACAGCAAAACAAGTATAGACTAGATCGCCTAATTTGGAACAAAGCATTGCATATCTGTTTGTTTGGAAAATTGTTTAAAATTTGCTACTCGTAAGTAGGCTAAAATGCAGATTTGATGAATTGTTCCAATTCAGGTAATCCAACCTTCACCCACAGGCCTTCAGACAGTTATATCACATAAGTAGATAGCCTCATGGCAAGCATGCTATGATGGCAACATTAACACACATGCAGTATGTGTAGACGCCCCTCGAACGTCCAGGGAAAATCCCGTTTTGTTCATTGGGCTTACTACAGTTCGGTCTCAAATGTCATGGTTTCTGAATCTAATCTCACAAAGTGTAATGCAAGATCGATAAATCACCAAAGAATTCAAATCCGGCAAATCGTTTTGAAAAACTGATTTTTAGAAAGAAGTGTCAAATATGGACTGCTTTGCCAGATACAGAGTCGCAACCTAAATATTTTATTTTGGAGAAATTTAGGAAACCCTGACTCGTGCCTAAGGCCACGTGTCCGTCATCACCAAAGTTGCCTCGGCTCGGGAACTTTGGTACGATTGGGGAAGGTCAGCTATGAGCATCCCCGCTCGCCCGATCAAAGAACGACCACTACTAAACATGATATCTTGTTTTTGAAAACACATGCGTTCCTATTCCGGTTTATTAGCCTAGAATTACTATGTGATGCGCACAACATACAAGTATAGACTAGATTGCCTGATTTGGAACAAATCATCTCATGTTTGTTTATTTGAAAATGGTTTGATGGTGCTACCCGCAAGTAGGCTAAGACGTGGATTTTGCCACCCTCAAGTGGGCTTAGAAAACATGGTGATTTGCCACTCTCAAGTGGGCTTAAAACTCGCATTTCGATGAATTGTTCCAATTCAAGCAACCCAACCTTCACCCACAAGCATTCAGGCAGTTATATCACATAAGCAAATAGCCTCATGGTAAGCATGCTATCATGGCAGTCACTCACACACATGCAAGGATGCTAAAGCATAAACACTTACTGAGTACTCCGAGCCAAAACAGAAACTAGTTAGTAATCAATGCATGATCCTAGTTCATGTTAAGATGGCTAATGCAACACTTGCAAGATGCAACTAAGATAGGCTCAACTATTCTAAGATGGCATATGAGATACTACAGATAACATGTAATCAACTTGGAATTGAAATACAATGCAGTTAGTATGATGCGCCGAGCCCGGTGCATGCAAGACAGATGAATGGATGCAAACATGCGAGCATAAGTATGCTAATTGAAACATGCCCTAAAAATAACCATCATAAGCTGGTAAACAAAAGGGGGAAAGAAATGGGGATTGGAAGACATGCATCACACACACGCACACTTATTACAATAGTTGTGCTCTCTCGACGGAGGGTCTGAATGAATAGTACACAACCAACTAGCTAATCTAAGCTAATTAAACTAGTTATTACACAACCGGAAATGAATAATGAATTACAGCAAATTATTACACAACATTAATTAATTAACAAATTAACTAAGGAAGCAAATAGGCTAGCACGCAAGCTACATGAAATGGACTGCCTCAGCTCTGCCTTGAATGATAAAGAATGCATGCATGCTCGAGTCGCCTTGTCGGGAAATCCATCACGATGCCTCATCTCGCCTTTGTTTGCAATTGATTTCAGAAACTTGCACAAAGCTCCATAAGGCTGAAACTCCACCTTGGGAAGCTGTGGGAAGGCTATCGACCAGCTCATGGCCTTGGAGACCACCTGCTGACCACCATTTGTGGGAGAAGCCAAAAGGGGTGGTTGGCCTGCCAGAAAAGCTGGTCGGCCGACCAGTTTCTGCCTTTGATTTCTGGTTTTCTCCAACACAAAGCAAGAGAGAGGCATGGCAAGGCATTTGCAACAAATGTGTGCATGACCACTCTCCCCGTCCTTGCATAAGCTCAAGGGAGTGTAGTCCTCGACCCTCGGGCCACCAATCACGCATCTCGATGCGTAATGGCCGAGGAGTCGAATTGCACGACTCAATGCGAAATGAATGCACATGTAAACAACTAAAGCCAACAACTCCATCATGGGCAGTCAAGAGTGCCGGCGACTGAGAATCGAGGCACATTTCATCACTTTGAGTACGAAACGTCCCTCGTTTCCCGTGTTTGGACTAACTCCTACTCAAAACAGAATGCAACAAACAATACATGCACACATACAACCTTAGCATGCAACCTAAGTGTAATGCAACTAAATGATGCAAACGTGCAAAGGATGACATGCAAGCATGCAATTAGCATACACAATGCTATGAACCACTCAATGGCATACTCAAGGCACATGGATACTGTATGGCATACACAATGCACATATGAAAGCTAACATAGGCAATGTTATGAACGAGACATAAAATGAACAAGGTATGCACAATGCGACGATCAATCATGCAACAACACGGATATGGCATACGCAATGCAAGATGGATGGACTTAAACTAAGATGAGTGGACCTCAGCCACACTCAAATCAGTGGCCATTATGATGAAAATGAGATAACAAAATGCATGCAAACATGCACAAATGCAAGAGACCAAACCTAAGGTACAAAATGCAACTCTACCAAAGCATGGCAAGGATGAAATATGGCATACAATCACACATTTTCTAGCTCTGAAATGACATGCAAAATGGTCCCGAATCATGCCAACAACTCATGCTATGCATGTTAGGAGGCTCAAATACCGAAACTAGTGAAGTGTATTACACTATAGACATGCAAAGCAATACTCAAACCAAACAGTCCCTATGCAGGCCAAATCAGTAGCAAATATGGACTAAAATGATGGCTCGAAGGGCATGGAAATGAAGCTCATGCAATGGTCCATAAACAAGGCATACAAGCACAACTCTCAAACGCATTTAAAGAGTGGAAAACATGGGAACATGGCAACCTTATATGCTCTGAAATATCATACAAAATGAAGCTAAGACATGGAAACACCTCAACATAAGCATGCAATAGGCTTCAAAACTCAAGGCTTGGCAAGGGTATTGCACAACAACCATGCATAGCAAGCATCATTCGACTATGAGGCATGAAAATAGAGCTAAGGCACTCCAAAACATGCACAAAATCAGTTTAAGGCATGACCAAAAAGTGCTAGAATCAAAAACCAAAATAGCATGGAATGGGAGCTAGTGAAGAGAATTTACACTACAAGCATGTGAAGCATTCAAGAGGCCACTAAACCAGCAAAAGTTAGAGGTATGACATGCCAAATAAAGTCCAAAAACCCACTAAAAAGTGACCAACACATGCAAGAATGACATGCTCCATTGATAGGCTATGCAAGGGATTATTCTACAAATGCAGGAGGCCAATGCAAGGTGACCAAACCAGCCCTAGGGAGAGTCTAGGAAGGTCCTAAAAGTCACTAAAAAGGGCCTGAACCAAGCTTTGGATGCATGAAAATATGGGCTCCTTTGTAAGGCCAAAAATGCAAGTAAACACGACAATGAGAGAGAGGGTCACCCCTCTCTGATTTTGGCTCTCAAAACAGCATGCTAACCACTGAAAATCCACTGGATTTTAGTGGTCAAAAGGCCAAACAAAGATCAATATAAAGGCCTTCATGCATGGCTCAAAACAAGGCAAAATGAAGCATGCAAGGGGGGAGATGACCCCCAACAACAAAATGACCTTAAACAAACATCAAAAAGACCTCAAAACAAGACTTTTTCCAATTGACAACAAAGCTCAAATATGCATGCAAATAAGGCTAAGATAAGGATCAAGATGAAGCTTAAAAGAGGGAAATGTGAGTTACCCTTGAAGCTCAACAAGACAGCACAATCTCTGGACCAAAACCAGCCCCTTAACCTCTGAAAATGGCCTCCAAGAGCCTTAGGTTGATGGTGGAAGTGTTAAGCTATGAGAGGTGGTGCAAAAGGGTCAAGAACCAAGCACTTTAGGGCTCAAAGTATAAAGATATAGAGAGATATAAGCCTCTTGCCTTAAACCAATTTTTGAACCCTATACAAGGAAGGGAAGGCCTTCCTTTATAGAGCCAAGGGGCCAAAGCTTCTCAAAGAAGCTAAAAACAAAAGTTGAAGATCCTCGATACACGTGTATGGAGGATCCAGTCTGTGCCTTCCAGCTGGCACAGCTGGAACCAACTCACAGAGACAGACAAGGAGAGAGCAGGCCGACCAGTTTAGGTGGTCGGCCGACCACTTGCCCTGGTCGGCCGACCAGGTCAAAAGGTTCAATGCAACAAAATTTGGTCGGTGGTCCCATTTGGTGGTCTCCCAAGTGAATGCAACTCAGTGGTGGTATGGGAGACTAGTAAATGTGGCTCAAAAACCAAAAAAATAGCTTCCCAACAAGCAAACCAGAAAACCGACAAGCGGGGAGAAAAGTGGTCTCCAAGGAGAAAAGTTGGTCTCCCACCCTTGTACCACCTCCCAAACAAGGAAAACAAGGTCTATGCCAAAAATGAACCAACACGGATGCGAAACGAGGTTTCGGGAGGTCAAAACGTGCGGCCGGGTGCCCCGAAAACAGGCTGTTAAGCATCGAAAGTGGCGTATGACCACAAAGGTGGTCTCCTAGGCCACAGTGTCCCTCTAGAGAGAGGAAGTAAGGTGTGTGCCAAAAATCAGAGCAAACGGAGAAAGTTAAGCGGTCCCGAACTCAATCACGCGGACGACAGCTCTGAAAACCGGAAACTGGTCTCCAAACAGGAACAATGGTCTAAGACCATGAAAAGTAGTCTACGACCACTGAGAGATGGTCTATGAGACCTCTCCCACCATTCGGGAAGAGAAAATAGAACATGGTTTGCAAACCAAGGCAAAGCACAAAAAGGTCCCGAGGTCCGGAGGTAAGGCTCTCAGCCAAGAACTCCGAAACTCGAAATGAAAACAACATGCGCCATTACCAAGCGCTCAATCGATGATGTATGAGTCTTAAGGTCGGTCAAAAATGGGGTGTCTATAGTTGCCCCTCTTTGACAGAACTCGAAAGTCATAAGTGACGGGAGTGAATGTCAAAGCCCAATGACGACCCATTTTTGACAAGGCCGAAGACTTAGACAAACAGGCAAGATAATCAAGAGATGTGTCCGCAGGCAGGGGCAAAATGCAACTGATAATGCAAGAAGCTGAACATAACTTATGATCATGCAAAGCAGCAAGCTGTAATGAAGAAAATATTCATAATAAATGCAACAGTTTTAAGCAAGAATGCAAAGCAAATCAAACTACATTTCATGCAGTAAGAATGTAAGAGAATTATACAATTCTCGCTACGTCTCACGCGGAGAATATACAATACCTGTCTTGTTCGTCTGGTTGCGCCAGCCTCAAATGAACCGTACATACAATATGGTGCCTGTAAAAGAAAGAAACTTATGCTGTTGAAGAATCTCCCGTTTCTGTATCTTGCATTTCCGAACCGTAGGTACTACTTTTCTCCCTGGCTATGGTCGCAGCTTTCCCTATTCTCCAACAGGGTTACAGACTAGGTTGATTCGGTATCCAGAATTGAGGCGCATACACATGCTATCTCAATCTATGGGGCTGCAATACAGATTTCATGCCGAGGATATGCCCCTGGGTATTTAAACCAGACTTTAGTCTCAGAAATCCCGAACCTTCGCGTTCTAGGCATGAGCCATTCGAACTCTAGTTTCCACCGTCTCAGTTGGTCTCCTAGGAACTCACCGCAAACACAGTCAGGTGGCTATACCAGGCCACCGGAAGTCGTTCGGGCATGACAAACACCAAAGGAATTGCACCTTTAGAGGATTTAAGGTCTCCTAGATCGGAGAGTGCACAAGACAGTGCGAATAAAGATGCAGGATTTAAGGTCTCCCAGACCAGGTGAGTGCACAAGACAGTGCGAGCTAAAGGTGCACAAAACAGTGCGATACAGGTAAGGTGCGCAAGAAAGTACGATGCGATGCATGCAAAATGCAATGGTGAATGCAAAGGGGAAAATACTCCAACCATGCTGGAATCATGAGATGAGGAAAAACAAACAATCATGCGCACATACGACGCAACCTAAGTCAAATTCCAAACACGCTGAAATCGTGTGAGGAAAGGGATACTCAAACCACGCTGAAATCATGAAAGGAGGTCCAAAACAATCCACCCAGGTGTGTACCAAACACAAACTGAGATGAATTCCAAACACGCTGAAATCGCGTAAGGAACGGGACACTCAAACCACGCTGAAATCGTAAGAGGAGGTCCAACAACCCGCCCAGCGCGTCTACAACGCAACCTGAGATAAAACCCGCCCAGGCCCGTGCATCACGCGTCCTGAGATAAATTCTAAACACACTGAAATCGCGTAAGGAACGGGACACTTAAACCACGTTGAAATCGTGAGAGGAGGTCCAACAACCCGCCCAGCGCGTCTACAATGCAACTTGAGATAAAACCCGCCCAGGCCCGCACATCACGCGTCTTGAGATAAATTCCAAACACACTGAAATCGTGTATGGAACGAGACACTCAAACCACGCTGTAATCATGAGAGGAGGTCTGAAAACAACCGCCCAGGTGCGTACACAACACAACCTGAGATGAATTCCAAACACGTTGAAATCATGTGAGGAAAGGGACACTCAAACCACGCTGAAATCATGAGAGGAGGTCCGAAAACAAACCGCTCAGGTGCGTACACGACGCAACCTGAGAAAGTCCCAGAGGATAACGATCCTAAACGCAGCTTGGCATAAAAGGATAAATGATACAAGATAACACAAGATGCAAATAAACGCAACAAGTACGATGATACAGTAGTTGTTACAAGCAATGTAGAGCATGATGTTTAGGGAATACAATAAACAAACAAAGCAGCACTCTAGAAAGCATCGCATAGAGTGAGTGGCGGTAAACCGCTTTACTCTGACAAGGAATGGTACTCAGGGAGAGCACTTCTGATCGCCATTCTAGCTTGAAACAGTGAAACAATCAACACAGTATTCTGTTCACTTTGAACACATAGCTCGTATCAGCACACTGCTCATTCTGAACACGCAGCTCATAACACAGTATTCGGTTTATTCGGCACATAGCTCATACAAGACACTGCTCATTCTGAACATACAGGATGCAATGACGGAACTTGCAGAAGTGGAAACAATCTCAGATGCCCGATATTTTCCCTCTTTTCTTTTGCTTTGCAACCCGAAACTTTCATAGCTTCAGCCAGGTCCTGGTTTTACTGTTTTCACATGACTTGGGTTGAACCCTGTGGTTTTATGAAAGAACAAATCCTATTTTGCGCAAATATGGAGAACGATACAGCACTCTGAGCACAAAATGATTCATTTTTGAAATTGAAATGAGAAAAGGGTTCTCAACCGGGTATTGAGCCTACAACTGACCACAGCCAAAATGACTCAACAACGGAAAACAAAGGTAGAACAACCTAAACACAACTCAACAAAGGAAAAATAAGGTAAAACAACCTAAACACATCTATTGACACTCAAACTACTCAGAATAAGAATCGAGACAAACAAAAACACACAAACACAACACGTAGCTGTGTTACAAAGGCAAGAGACCTCTCGGTGCATGAGGAGCCAGTTTCTCCGGGTATTGTTTTGCACCCTTTCTCATTTGTGATTCTCACATCACTTGGCCCTTAGGCTCTGTTTTTCTGAAAAAGCCATTTTCCTCACTTTTCCTCTCAGCGCACATCTCTCTATTCTTCAATCTCTCATTTTTTATCCCTTCCCTGGGTGGTTGATGGATAAACAAGAAGTTACGGGCTCTTGCCCCTAGCATTCCGCTAGATTCTTCTTCTTGTTCACAATAGTGAGTTTCTCCCACAGAGGGGCTGTGCTATAACTGGGTGTGTAGCAGATTTGCAGCTGACATCAGTTGACGATGCTCTGCTGGGGAGTTTGGACGTGATCAGATCTATCTAGATGAGGGAGTGGAATATCTTGCCCCATTCCTGTTCGTGCTTCGCACTTGGCTTGATACCTCGTTGCTTGGAGGATGTGAGAGCTTTCTGCCCTTTTGTGGTCAACTTTAGTGGTGCCCTTTTCTGGCAAGTATGTTCACAACGGGGAAAAGACAGAACACCTGACTCAACTGTACCCCTAGTTTCATTATTCTGGCCATTTTTTTTTATTTTTTGCTTCTGCTAAAACAATTTTAACCAAAATGAGAGTTAGATTAACATACTTGTTTGATTTTCTAATTTGAAATCATGCAAGTCAGGTTATAAGCATTGAAAATTTTCCTTTTTTTTGGGTCCAAGAAATGGTCCAGTTTTAGAAAAATGGAATAATTTTCAAGAGAATTAGTCAACCTCATTAAAAGTTCTCAAAAACTATTTTTGCAAATGGCCACTACTTGACCAACGCAGAATTTACTCTTGAGATGCACAACCTCAGATCCAAAACAAATGGAAAATTGCCCATTGTCTGAACGGCACTGCATGGCAACTGAAAATTGCCCCTAGTTTGAATAGTGCCGCAACACTGCATAGCAATGGAAAGTTGCCCCTAGTCTGAATAGCACCGCAGCATATGGCAACCAGTCCTCACAATGACAATTACAATCAAATTCTCTAATACAGAGAAGACAAAGATGAACAGAACCATCACATGAACACAGTCAAATTTGAAGTGTTTTACGGCTGGACTTCAGAATGAAGCTTCCGACATATCCCAAAGATGGGAATCAAGCCTTACGTAGTTCAGGGTTAAGGTACACTCGGGTATTAACCTCTCCTTTTGCGCTCTAACTTTTGCCAAGGCCGCCCTTCTAGGTTTTCAACCTTGTGAGCTATGTTTTTCTTTTCTTTCCAATTCTTTTTTGTTCTTTTTCTTCTTTTTAGAATTTTTTCATTCTTTGCATTTTTTTTTGTTCTTTTCTTTTTTTCATGCTCTAACTTTTGCCTGGGTCGCCCTTCCTGGTTTTCGGCCCAGCGAGCCTCTCAAGAGTAAAAGTGTAGCTTTGTCCATGTCAAATGGTTTTAGGGTCTCGAAGCCATCTGAATCCAAGAGAATGGATGTTCGTTGATGATGTAGAAGCCCATCCAATGGGGGGACTGAATTTGCCCCTAGTGTTGTGGATAGGAACTCAGTTGTCCTTCAGCAAAAATTTTCTTCTTTCCTTCCTTCTGGGATTTGGCATTCTTGCCAGTCTTCATTGGTCTGCAGAATGATCCATCTTTAGCTCTTTGAGCACATTTGACATTTTTGCCCTTAGTTTGAGGGTTGCTTCTGATCTGGCCATATAAGCCTCACATTGTGGTTAACCATTGAACATTTTGAATCAAAGTTGAAGGTTTGAAAGCAAGGGGTTGAATCTCGAGGCTGAGAGCGATCCTAGGCTGCATAATCTCAACAGCTATTCCACACAGGTCTTCGCAGAACCACGCAAAACATTTTTTGAAATTTTTTAAGAAAGCGACTAATTGCTCGCGTGGAAGACAATGTAGAGCCAATCTGGATCAAGCCAGGATCCTTTTCAGTGCTCACACTAACAAGCGTGATCTCATTCACTAAGGACTTAGCATGCCTCTCTTTCTCTCAATTGATCAAAGTTTTGCAAATCCCGAGGAATTCCTTCCTCTTTGTTTTCATCATAATGTTCAAAAGCTTTTGAAAAACTTAGGTCAACGCAATGATTTCAAGGCACAGAAAAATAGGTGAAAAGTACTGCCATCTCATTCAGAACTTCTGGCACAACTGGCACAAGGCAGAAGCAAACACAAGAGTGCGAAATTCACTGCTGTTTTATTCAAATCTGTTGGCACAACTGGCTCCAAGGCAGAAACAGACTCAAAAGAAAATGAAAAGACAAACAGAAAACAAGGAAGTGATGTCCGAGGTAACACCCCTAAAATCACTTGACTCTAACAAAACATGACTGACTCAGTACAACAAGACAGACCCAAGTGACTCAGTAAGAAGAGACTGACTCTGTACAACACAACAAGACTGACGCAATACCCAAGTCAGAAAGTAAAGTAAACAGCATTCGCAAATGCTCAAAATAGTACGTGCCATCCCCATAGCTGGAGTGAATTGAGTGCCATCCGTAGGTGGTTCATCCCCCGATCACATGGTCACATTATCCCCCAAGTTCACCGATCCAATGCCGATAGACTTTGCAGAGCTTGGTGCAGTAATGACCCCGTCATCAATCAAATCTTGTACTTCGTGGCGAAGACGAAAGCAATTGTCAGTGCCGTGACCGGTTTGTTGATGGAAGGCACAGTACAGGGCAGCATCATGCGTAGCCGGAAGAGGATTCGGGAGAGGTTGAGGCTCAAGGGGTTTGAGATGGCCTTGTCCAACAAGGATTTGGAGAGCTTTGGACAAAGGCATATAGAGGACATGGAAGACCCTCTGACCTCGGGGTTGGTACTTCATGGTTTGTGGATTTTTGCTAGATACACCAGCAAAGGGATTGACAGTTGCTGGCCTGGTTTGCTGATCTCTTCCGAGTGGAGGATTAGGGCTAGCAAGATTGTCTCTGGTATGATGGTCCTTCTCCCAATTTTCCCCTTGCTTTAAACTGCTATCATTCTGAGTGACGAAAGTATCCTCCACAATCTTTGCAACAACTGTAATCACTTGTTGTTTGTTCACCCCTTCGGCTCTCAAAGCCTCCACAGCCCACTGAAGGTGTTCATGGGTACCAATTCCTGCCCCTACCTTGTCCTTACCACTTGTCTCCACTTTGTCAAAGGATCGGGTCGCTATATCAGAGCGGAGCCCAATTGTCATCGACACGCCAATACCTAGATCTGAGATGGCTTCAGGTTGGCCCTTTTCAGCTGCAGCTTGCCCCAAGATCGAGGAGCCTTTTGGATTGAAACTTCTAGCCTGTGATGTAGTCGACAATGGAGCCAAAATTCCAAAGGCTAAATCTGCCATAGTTCTCTGAAGATCTTCAATCATCCTCATCAACTCAGAAGTAGTGGGCTCACAGGTTTGAGATGATTAGGGTTCAGGCGCATCCATCATGCACAAGTCCATGCTTTCTGGAATGAACACCTCAGGCTTGGGTAAATGAGCTAGGGTGATGTATATACTGGGGTCATAGGTGGACGACAGTACATGGATGAGGTTAAGATGTAGAGGTGATGGGTCAGTACTAACCTGAGGTCCTTTTGGTGGAGCTAGGGTCTCTTCGTCAATAAGATCCCGAATCTTATGACGGAGGCGAATACAACGGTTCGTATCATGACCGCACTGTTGATGATAGGCACAGTATTTAGTTGGGTCATATCTTGGTGGAAGAGGATTTGGAAGGGGTTGGGGTTCTAGTAGTTCTAGGTGCCCTTCTTCTTGCAGCATTTTCAAAGCTTGAGAGAGACTTATGTAAAGAGGATGGAATTTTTGGGCTTGGGGCCGATTTGAAGTGGTTGGTTTTTGGCCATTGAGGAAAGGGGTGATAGTGTCTGCTTCTGAGCATTTCGCAGCTGTGCCACCCTCAGTAGTAGCATTGGAATTGTGAGCAACATTTCTCTTCAACGACTCATTATATTATGCAAGGATCCCTTGTCGGATGGCATCCTCAATTTGAACCCCCATTTCATGAAAGGCTGGAAAGGTAAACAGAGGTAGGACGACCATCTTTTGCAACAGCTTGCCATGTAGATTCCGAACAATCATCCTGATCTAATCTTTGTCAGAAGGCCTTGGAACCACCATCGAGGCCATTGCTCTCCATCTCACCACGAACTCTGAAAAACCCCCCTTTGGCTCTTGGTGGGTGACTTCAAGATACGAGTTGTGACCTCAATCTGTGTGTTATAGGAGTATTGAGCGATGAAGGCCTCAGCCATCTCTTCCCAGTTCTGTTTCACAGAGTTTTCCAATTTCGCATACCGGATTGCGGCTATCCCGGACATGGTTCGGCCGAATAATGACAGTTTCTGGGCTGTGGTCAAGCCCATTGGCCTCAGGATATCAGAAAATAGGTAGAGGTGCACCATGGGATCCCCAGAGCCGTCAAAACGATCGATATGCGGCATTTTAAACTGCTGCAGCAAAGTAACTGCAGATTCAATACACCCGTCCTCTAAATCCGGGATGGAGTTCACTCCCTGTGTTCGTCTGAACAACTCCTCCAGTTTATTGACCTTAAGTGCAGTTGGGTCAACCTCAAATTCAAAGGGAGCCTCACTTTGATGGACACGAGCTTTAGAGGTCTATGCTAGGATTGGCTCCACCGGATTGCCCTGAGTCTCTCGAATATTAGTAGTATGGGCAGTGACTCCAGGTGTCGGGTTACCCGTGGGAGGTACATAAGATGTAGAAGCTGCAGCCTGCTGTGGCTGTTGTTGTTGTAGCTGGGTTATCACTTCGGCCTGACAAGCCATTACTTCAGCTTGACGGACTGCGTCCTGCTGTAGTGCCTCAATTGTTTGTTGCAGGTACCACATCTGTTCTTCCATATTGGCTGAGGGATACTGAGCCATGGGAATGGGTGATTGATCTCGTGCTGAGTTGAATGCAGACAACTGTTCCCAAACCAGACTAGACTCGGGTGAACTGAGGTGTGGCTTTGTAGAAAGCTATCTTGGTGAATTCTGCCTGAACCTCTTTCGTCTTGTAACCGGTGGGGGTGAGGCAAACACAGGTTGCTTCTGAACCGATTCTGACTTGACAAAGTCTATCAATATAAGTCTAGTGTACTTGGGGGATATTGGAGCCTTCTGAAGCGATGGTTCCGAGACTACCTTGCAAAAGAAGAAAATAGATAGCATCTCAGCCTGATTTCACTAAAATGGACACGAGCATAGCTGAATGACTGTACTCTTTACTGAATTCTGCCTGTAAACCGATATCCTCAGGTAAAACCGATTCCCCAAATACTGATGCCCGCAGGCTTGATACCCAGACTTGCAAACTGATACGTGCATTCCTGTAGAGACACACTCTAAAAGCACATAGCAAGCAAATGAGAGCCAAAACACCCCTTTGGTGGGGTAGGTTTCCCTGTCCTATTTTGTCAGGAGCTAGGGTTTTACTACGCACATAGCAGTTCCAAACAACCTACAATCGGGTAAGCAACCCGCCTTAGCTTGGAATGGTCACTATGGATTTCGAATATGCACTAGGTCGAATGTTCAAAAGGGTGCCCCGGTAACAACCGGGGTTTGTGTTCCCATTGTGGCAGAGCCCGTAACTGGTCAGCCTTATGGTACGTTTTTCAAAGCAAGCCTCTGGCAAACCGTTCAGGAATAGCAGACGGCAAACACTGTGACTTAGGCGCACCAATGCAAATGCAATGCAAAGAAACACATAAGTGTAATCAAAACAAGATATCATGAGTTCGAGTCAAGTTCTCTAAATCCCCAACAGAGTCGCCAGAGACTGTAGACATCCCTCGAACGTCCTGGGAAAATCCTGTTTGGTTCATTGGCCTTACTACAGTTCGGACTCAAATGTCACGATTCCGAATCTAATCTTGCAAAGTGCAATGCAAGATCGATAAATCACCAAAGAGTTCAAATCCGGCAAATCGTTCTAAAAAATTGATTTTTAGAAAGAAGTGCCAAACATGGACTGCTTTGTCAGATACAGAGTCGCCACCTAAATATTTTATTCTGGGGAAATTTTGGAAACCCTGACTTGTGCCTAAGGCCACATGTCCATCATCACCAAAGTTGCCTCGGCTTGGGAACTTGGGTACGATTGGAGAAGGTCAGCTATTAGCACCCCCGCTCGTCCGATCAAAGATCGGCCACTACTAAACATGATATCTTGTTTTTGAAAACACATGCGTTCTTATTCCGATTTATTAGCCTAGAATTACTATGTGATGCGCACATCATACAAGTATAGACTGGATCGCCTGATTTGGAACAAAACATCCATGTTTGTTTATTTGAAAATGGTTTGATGGTGCTACCCGCAAGTAGGCTAAGACGTGGATTTTTCCACTCTCAAGTAAGCAAATAGCCTCATGGTAAGCATGCTATCATGGCAGTCACTCACACACATGCAAGGATCCTAAAGCATAAACACTTACCGAGTACTCCGAGCCAAAACAGAAACTAGTTAGTAATCAATGCATGATCCTAGTTCATGTTAAGATGGCTAATGCAACACATGCAAGATGCAACTAAGATAGGCTCGGCCATTCTAAGATGGCATATGAGATACTAAAAATAACATATATTTAACTTGGAATTGAAATACAATGCAGTTAGTATGATGCGCCGAGCCTGGTTCATGCAAGACAGATGAATGGATGCAAACATGCGAGCGTAAGTATGCTAATTGAAACATGCCTTAAAACTAACCATCATAAGCTGGTAAATAAAAGGGAGAAAGAAATGGGGATTGGAAGACATGCATCACACACATGCACACTTATTACAACAGTTGTGCCCTCTTGACGGAGGGTCCAAATGAATAGTACACAACCAACTAGCTAATCTAAGCTAATTAAACTAGTTATTACACAACCAAAAATGAATAAGGAATTATAGCTAATTATTACATAACATTAATTAATTAACAAATTAACTAAGGAAGCAAATAGACTAGCATGCAAGCTACATGAAATGGACTGCCTCAGCTCTGCCTTGAATGATAAAAGGATGCATGCATGCTCGAGTCGCCTTGCCGGGAAATCCATCGCGATGCCTCGTCTCGCCTTTGTTTGCAATTGATTTCAGAAACTTGCACAAAGCTCCATAAGGTTGAAACTCCACCTTGGGAAGCTGTGGGAAGGCTATCAACCAGCTCATGGCCTTGGAGACCACCTGCCGACCACCATTTGTGGGAGAAGCCAAAAGGGGTGGTCGGCTTGCCAGAAAAGCTGTCGGTCGACCAGTTTCTGCCTCTGGTTTCTGGTTTTCTGCAACACAAAGCAAGAGAGAGACATGACAAGGCATTTGCAACAAATGTGTGCATGACCACTCCCCCCGTCCTTGCATAAGCTCAAGGAAGTGTAGTCCTCGACCCTCGGGCCACCAATCACGCATTTCGATGCATAATGGCCGAGGAGTCGAATTGCACGACTCAATGTGAAATGAATGCACATGTAAACAACTAAAGCCAGCAACTCCATCATGGGTAGTCAAGAGTGCCGGTAATCGGGAATCGAGGCACATTTCATCACTTTGAGTACGAAACGTCCCTCGTTTCCCGTGTTTGGACTAACTCCTACTCAAAACACAATGCAACAAACAATACATGCACACATACAACCCTAGCATGCAACCTAAGTGTAATGCAACTAAATGATGCAAACGTGCAAAGGATGACATGCAAGCATACAACTAGCATACACAATGCTATGAACCACTCAATGGCATACTCAATGCACATGGATACTATATGGCATACACAATGCACATATGAAAGCTAACATACGCAATGTTATGAGCGAGACATGAAATGAACAAGGCATGCACAATGCGACGATCAATCATGCAACAACACGGATATGGCATACGCAATACAAGATGGATGGACTTAAAATAAGATGAGTGGACCTCAGCCACACTCAAATCAGTGGCCATTATGATGAAAATGAGAGAACAAAATGCATGCAAACATGCACAAATGCAAGGGACCAAACCTAAGGTACAAAATGCAACTCTACTAAAGCATGGCAAGGATGAAATATGGCATACAATCATACATTTTCCAGCTCTGAAATGACATGCAAAATGGTCCCGAATCATGCCAACAACTCATGCTATGCATGTTAGGAGGCTCAAATACCGAAACTAGTGAAGTGTATTACACTATAGACATGCAAAGCAATACTCAAATGGCCAAACCAGCCCCAAATAGCTCCTATGCAGGCCAAATCAGTAGCAAATATGGACTAAAGTGATGGCTCGAAGGGCATGGAAATGAAGCTCATGCAAAGGTCCATAAACGAGGCATACAAGCACAACTCTCAAACGCATTTAAAGAGTGGAAAACATGGGAACATAGCAACCTTATATGCTCTGAAATGTCATACAAAATGATGCTAAGACATGGAAACACCTCAACATAAGCATGTAATTGGCTTCAAAACTCAAGGCTAGGCAAGGGTATTGCACAACAACCATGCATAGCAAGCATCATTCGACCATGAGGCATGAAAATAGAGCTAAGTCACTCCAAAACATGCACAAAATGAGTTTAAGGCATGACCAAAAAGTGCTAGAATCAAACGCCAAAATAGCATGCAATGAGAGCTAGTGAAGAGAATTTACACTACAAGCATGTGAAGCATTCAGGAGGCCACTAAACCAGCAAAGGTCAGAGGTATGACATGCCAAATAAAGCCCAAAAACCCACTGAAAAGTGACCAACACATGCAAGAATGACATGCTCCTTTGATAGGCTATGCAAGGGATTATTCTACAAATGCAGGAGGCCAATGCAAGGTGACCAAACCAGCCCTAGGCAGAGTCTAGGAAGGTCCTAAAAGTCACTAAAAAGGGCCTGAACTAAGCTTTGGATGCATGCAAATATGGGCTCCTTTGTAAGGCCAAAAATGCTAGTAAACAAGACAAGGAGAGAGAGGGTCACCCCTCTATGATTTTGGCCCTCAAAATAGCATGCTAACCACCAAAAATCCACTGGATTTTAGTGGTCAAAAGGCCTTTTTTCATCGTTCAAAACAAGGCAAAATGAAGCATGCAAGGGGGGAGATGACCCCCAGCAACAAAATGACCTTAAACAAACATCAAAAAGACCTCAAAACAAGACTTTTTCCAACTGACAACAAAACTCAAATATGCATGGAAATAAGGCAAAGATAAGGATCAAGATAAAGCTTAAAAAAGGGAAATGTGCGTTACCCTTGACGCTCAGCAAGACAGCACAATCTTTGGACCAAAACCAGCCCCTTAACCTCTGAAAATGGCCTCCAAGAACCTTAGGTTGATGGTGGAAGTGTTAAGCTATGAGAGGTGGTGCAAAAGGGTCAAGAACCAAACACTTTAGGGCTCAAAGTATAGAGATATAGAGAGATATAAGCCTCTTGCCTTAAACCAATTTCTGAACCCTCTACAAGGAAGGGAAGGCCTTCCTTTATAGAGCCAAGGGGCCAAAGCTTCTCAAAGAAGCTAAAAACCAAGGTTGAAGATCCTCGATACACGTGTATGGAGGATCCAGTTTGTGCCTTCCAGATGTCACAGCTGGAACCAACTCACAGAGACAGACAAGGAGAGAGCAGGCCGACCAGTTCAGGTGGTCGGCCGACCACTTGCCCTAGTCGGCCGACCAGGTCAAAAGGTTCAATGCAACAAAAGCTGGTCGGTGGTCCCATTTGGTGGTCTCCCAAGTGAATGCAAGTCAGTGGTTGTATGGGAGACCAGTAAATGTGGCTCAAAAACCAAAAAAATTGGCTTCCCAACAAGAAAACCAGAAAACTGACAAGCGGGGAGAAAAGTGGTCTCCAAGGAGAAAAGGTGCTCTCCCACCCTTGTACCACCTCCTAAACAAGGAAAACAAGGTCCATGCCAAAAATGAATCAACACGGATGCAAAATGAGGGTTCGGGGGGTCAAAACATGCGGCCGGGTGCCCCGAAAATAGGCTGTTAAGCATCGAAAGTGGCGTATGACCACAAAGGTGGTCTCCCGGGCCACAATGTCCCTCTAGCGAGAGGAATTAAGGTGTGTGCCAAAAATCGGAGCCAACGGAGAAAGTTTAGCGGTCCCAAATCGAGGCACGCGGCCGATGGCTCAGAAAATCAAAAACTGGTCTCCAAACAGGAACAGTGGCCTACGACCACGAAAAGTAGTCTACGACCACTGAGAGATGGTCTATGAGACCTCTCCCTCCCTTTGGGAAGAGAAAACAGAACATGGTTTGCAAACTGAGGCAAAGCACAAAAGGGTCCTGAGGTCTGGGGGTAAGGCTCTCAGCCGAGAACTCCGAAACTGGAAATGAGCACAACATGCGCCATTACCGAGTGCTCAATCGATGATATCTGAGTCTTAAGGTCGGTCAAAAATGGGGTGTCTATAGTATGCTAAAGCGAAAACACTTACGCTGTACTTCGAGCCAAAACAGAAACTAGTTAGTAATCATGTATGATCCTAGTTCATGTTAAAATGGCTAATGCAACACATACAAGATGCAACTAGAAATAGGTTCGGCCATTCTAAAATGGCATTTGAGATGCAATAATTGATATTCAACTTGGAATTAAAATACGATGCAGTTAGTATGATGCGCCGAGCCCGGTGCATGCAATATAGATGAATGAATGCAGACATGGAGGCATAAGGATGCTAGACAGATGGATGGATGCAAACATGCAAAGCATAAGTATGTTATTGAAAATGACCTAAAACTAACAAACGAAAGCAGGTAAGTAAAAGGGAGAAAGACGTGGGGTTAGAAGACATTCACACATGCACGCACACTTATTACAAAGGTTGGCCCTCTCGATGGAGGGTCTGAATAAATAATACATGCCGGCTAATTAACTAACTAACAAGCTTATTAATTATTATATAACCGAATGAATAACTAGTTACAACTAATTATTACAAAACTTAATTAATTAACAAATTAATTAACTAACTACAAATGAAAAGCAACAAACAAAGCTGCTCCATCTCTGTTCACAGAAGCAGAAGGGTATGCATGCTCGCATTCGGCTTCTCACCTCTAAACGCCTTCCGGTTGCTCTTTAGAGGCTCTGTCTGCAGGTGTCCTCAAGGAATTCCTACTGAACCTTACCAAAAACATAATAGGGAGTGCATCAGTGGCCTGCCGACCATGGAGAGCCACTGCCGGCCAAGGATGAAGGTCTGCCGGCAATCTCCAAAGCACTGCCGGCCACTGATGTGCTGGGACACCAAGCTACAGTAGAGCACAAAATAGAGAAAAGGGAGGGTCTCCCAAGGGCATGTAAGCACTATGCCACCCCATATCACCTCGAAACATCAAGGGAGAGGCATATTCGGATCCACGACCATCAATTACGCATCCCGATGCATGATGGCCAAAGATCCAACTTGTGCAAATCAATATGAAATGAATGCACAAATAAACACATAAAGCCTAAAACTCTATCATGTGTGATCAAGAGCGACGACGATCGATAATTGAGACACGTTTCATCACTTGAAGTATGAAACGCCCCTCGTTTCTCGTGCTCAGATTAACACTTAATCTAAACAACAATGCAACAAAAAGCATGGCAAACATGCGGTATGACTTAAGCATGCAAACATACAATGCAATAACTCAAGCATGCAACAAGCATATAAGCATGATGTGAGGTAACAACCTTGAACAACATGATAAAATGCAATATGAACATGCAAACATGCAAGGCATGTGAAGGTGGACAAGTATGCAACAAGATACAAAATGAGATAAGCATGCAACAACATGGTAAGATGGACTTACACTAAAGATGGATAGGCCTCAGCCATGTCCAAAATCAGTGGCCAATAGTATTGAAATGATGGTACAAAATGCTAGACAAGCATGCATGCCAATGGGCCCAAGAATTAAGGCATAAAAAGGGAAACTCTCATGAACACTTAAAGAGTGAAAAGCACGCAAGTATCAAAATACTACATGCTCTGAAATGATGTTAGGAATGATGCCAAATCACACACATAACACAAGCATGGCATGGATAAAGCTCAAAAGCTAAGAACTAGCAAGGGGACTTAAGCCATGACCATACAAAGCAAGCCCCAAAGGGCTAAGGGGACCTAAAATAGTCATAAGGCAGGTGCAAACAAGACCAAAAAACAAGCTCAAAGCTAGCCAACATAGGCTAGAACACAAAGCCAAGAATAAGGAGCATGCAGGGCTATAAAGAGGCAATGCACTACACCTATTAAAACCAAACATGGCATGAATTGGATAGCAAAAAATAGAGTTTCATCATTGTATAATAAGACCAAAAATGCACTTATATGATGAGCCAAAGGCTTAGGCTTAATGGCATGCACAAAAGTTCATTGAGGCATAAAGAGCAAACTCTTCAAGGCATTCAAAGCATGTCAAATGCAGGTGTATGACCACATTTCATGGACTAAAATAACATTTGAAATGATGGTAAAGCATGCAAACATCACATGTATGGCATGGTAAGGGCCTCAAAACCCAAGACTAGCCTAAGCATTTACACTATAGCTATACAAAGCATGACTGATATGGCCATGGCAGCCCAAAAAAGTGCTAGAACACCTCAAAATAAGAATAAAATCATGCTGGAGCAAAGCTAAAATATGCTAGGATGATGAGTCCAAACATCATGCACATAAAGCTAGTAAGCAAGATTTGTTCTACAAGTATATGGAGCATGCAAAATACGACCAAACCAACAAGAGATAGAGTCATGACATGCCAAATGATGACCAAATACATGCTGAAATGGACTCAACATAAGCTAGGATGACATGCTAAAGAAAGAAGAATACAAAGCTAGTTTAGAAGATTTACACTACAAGTGTATTGCACATGCATCAAGTGACAAAACTAACCTAAAATAGATCTAAGGCATGGTAAAACATAACCAAAAACATGCTGAAATGGACTCAACATAAGCTAGGCAAACATGCTACTTTGATGAGCCCCAAATGGGTTTACACTACACATACAAGATGCATGTTAAAAATGACAAAACCAGCCATGGACAGACTTAAGGCAGGTCCTACAAGTCACAAAAAAGGGCCTGAACCAAGCCTCAAAAATACAAAGAGGCAAGCTCCTTTGAAAGGCCAAAAATGCAAGCAAACAAAAGCCAAAAGAGAGGGGGCCACCCCCTCTGATTTGAGGCCTCAAAACCACATTCCTACCACTAAAAATCCACTGAATTTCAGTGGTTAGAAGGCCAAACCAAGGCTAGCTCAGAGGCCTTAAGGCATGGCTCAAAACAAGGCCAAACAAGGCCTACAAGAGGGTTTAAGACCCTTAAAATCAAAAAGACCTTAAACAACCACCAAAAGCACTTAAATACAAGACTTTTTCAGTTGAAAGCAAGGCCTAAAACAATATGAAAGAATGGCCAAAATGAGGTACAAAAAAGTACTAAAAAGGGGGAAATACTCACCCTTGAAGATCCACTTCAAAACAAGCAACCTTAAGGGCCAAAAACCAGCTTTCAGAGCTCAAGAAACCCTCCCAAGAACCTCAGTCCAATGGTGGTGGTGTATCTCTATGTGTTGTAGTATAAAAGTGCAGGAAAAATGGACTTCAATGCACAGATGATCAACAATATAGAGAGAGAGAGAGAGGGAGAGAGAGATTTCTTCTCAAAATGCTGAATCTTGGGTGGGGAGAGAGGCTCTCTCCTTATATAGAAGGAAAACAATGCAAAGCTTCTTCAGGAAGCTTGGCAAGAGCTTCATCCCTCCATAGATGTGTGTGGTGGGGAGATAAAAGGATTCTGGTTGGCTCAAAAGATCTGGAGTGAAACCTGCTGAGACAGGGATGCTACTGGCCATCAGGGATGCCCGACAGTGGCTCATTGATAGCCGGCAGGCTCAATAAATGGCCGGTAGCAACAAATTGGTGGCCGGCATGGCCAAAAGGTGGCTGACAGTGCACCAAGAAGAGCATTCTGAAAGGACCAAGTCATGGTCCAAGAATGGGGCAGAAAGGATACAACGTCTGGAAAGCTCGAACCTGTGACATTTCGTCGTAAAAGTCGAATACCCGACGAGCACTCGAACTTGTGTCTGGATGTACCTGCAAGCACAACCGAGTCTTGAGGACTGTCAAAAATGGGGTGTCTACAGTTGCCCCTCTTTGACAGAACTCGAAAGTAACAAAGTGACGGGAGTGAGTGTCAAAGCCCAGAGACGACCCATTTTTAACAAGGCCGAAGACTCAGGCAGACATTCAATATAAGCATGCAGAGATGCGCCCGTAGGCTGGGGCATAATGTAAATGATATGCATGACGCAAGAACATAACTTATGATTATGCAAAGGAAAACTGTAATGAAGTAATTATGCAAAATAAATGCAACACTTTAAGAGAATGAATAACAGTCCTACATATTTCGACAGAAAGAATGTAAGAAAATTATGCAATTCTCAACACGTCTATCGTGGAGTGCATACAATACCGTACGGTTCGTCTGGTCGTGCCAACTCCAAATGAACCCTACATACAATATCGTGCCTGTCAGAGAAAGAAATTCAATAGGTACAATATTGTTAGAAACGTGCATAACAATGCAAGTGAAAAGTGCATGACAACGCAAGTAAAACATGCGTCGTAGCGCAAGTGAAGGGCAAGTGCGTGACAACGCAGGATAGATGTGTGTGCATGACAGCGCAAGTAAAGATAGTATGCGTGTGTAATAGCGCATGATAAAGGATGCGAATAAATAAGTAAAATAAAACATGCGAATAAACAAGTAAAAGTAGACATGCGAATAAATATAAGTAAAACATGCGCGTAATAAATAAGTTAAATAAGTACGTCGTGATGACAAGAAGATAAAGAAGTGCGTGCGTGACAGCACAAGTTAAAGCTTGCGTAACAGCGCAAGTAAAATAAAACATGCGTAACAGCGCAAGTAAGGTGTGCATAACAATGCAAGATAGCAGTGTGTGCGGGACAACGCAGGTAAAGATAGTATGCATGCGTAACAGCGCAAGTAAAGGAAATAAAACAAGCGTAGCAGCGCAATAGATGAGATAAAACATGTGTAACAGCGCAAGTAAAGACATGCATAACAGCACAATAGAGAAGTAAAACATGCGTAACAGCGCAAGTTAAAGAAATAAAACATGCATAATAACGTAGGTAAAATAGGTAAACATGCGTAATGGCGCACATAACCTGCGTAACAGCGCAAGTATAGAAAATAAGGTGCGTAACAGCGCACATAACCTACGTAACATCGCAAGTTAAGAAAATAAGGTGTGTAACAGCGTACATAACCTGCGTAGTAGCGCAAGTTAAGAAAATAAGGTGCGAAACAATGCAAAGTAACCTGCGTTACAGTGCGAGTTAAGATAATAAGTGTGTAACAGCGAACATAACATGCGTAACTGCGCAAGTTAAGAAAATAAGGTGCGTAACAGCGCACGTAACCTGTGTAACAATGCAAGTTAGAAAAGAAGTGTGTAACAGCGCACAATAGCCTGCGTAACAGCGCAAGTTAGAATAAGGTGTGCGTAATAGCGCACAATAACCTGCGTAACAGCGCAAGTTAAGAAAAGAAGTGCATAACAGCGCACAATAACCTGCGTAACAGGGCAAGTTAGAATAAGGAGTGCGTAACAACGCACAATAACCTGCGTAACAGCGCAAGTTAAGAAAAGAAGTGCGTAACAGGGCACAATAACCTGCGTAGCAGTGCAAGTTAAAACAAGAAGGTGCGTAACAGTGCACATAACCTGCGTAACAGCGCAAGTTAGAAAAGAAGTATATGCGAGATGCAAAACAATGCAAGTTTAGATGAGACGCAAAACAATGCAGGTTTAATAAGATGCAAAACAATGCAGATTTGATGAGATGCAAAACAATATAGGTTTGATGAAATGCAAAACAATGCAAGTTTGATGAGATGCAAAACAATGCAGGTTTGATGAGATGCAACACAATGCAAGTTTGATGAGATGCAAAACAATGCAAATAAAACTAGATGAGATGCAAGACAATGCAGATTTGAATGAGATGCAAAACAATGCAGATGTAAACTAGATGAGATACAAGACAATGTAGATGTGAACCAGATGTAAGACAATGCAAAGATATAGAATGAGATACAAAACAATGCAAATGTAAACTAGATGCAAGACAATGCAAATGTGAACTAGATGCAAGACAATGCAAAGATATAGAATGGGTGTTTAACATAACAAGGGAATGCTAGGTGATAACAACAAAAGAAAAGAAATGCTTGATGAAGACATCTTGTAAGGGGACTTCCGGTTTACCTCCCGGAAGGTTTGGGATGCGTCAAAAGGATACACCTCGTGCGCATTGATGGGCGACAACCACCGTACATTGAGGACATGATTTTCAGGTTTCCACGGAGGAGTTTCGCATCAAATTTTGAGCATTCCTCGGATCCGGGGACACACACCAAGATCGAATAGGCAGAGAAAGTTGGTGGAGAACTGCTGGCCATTAGGGAGAGCTACCGGCTGCTGCCAGCCACTAGTGGCCACTGCCGGCCATCGATAGGGTAGTGCCGGCCATCGATGTGCCCCCGTCGGCCATCGGTGGTAGATTTGGGCAAAACTGTCTTTTCGGCCACGGGTCTTTAAATAGACCCAAAATCAACCCATTTCCTCACAAACCCTTATATAGAAAGCATTTCTCTTGCCCTCTAGGTGTGCCTTCTCTCTAGATTTGCACGTTCTACGCATTTCCCAACACCCTAAACAATCTTGGATCGTTAAAGCCTCTTGGTTTTCTTCGATTTGAACCGATCAAAAATTGAGTCTGAGGTGCCTTTCATCATTTCCTCCCTTCAAGGATCATTTCTCCCGGATTTATTTCGAGGTTAGTTCACTCTTCCCAAGTTTTCAACTTCATTTCGATTTTCCCTCTCCTAGGGTTTGATTTGTTCAAAACTCCACCATTTTGCTCATCTTTGCTCATTTTTGCATCTATCTCAGATGGCTGATGACGTTTCTCATGACGAGGATTTCCCCGCACTCCCTCCAGTAGAGTTGGCGGTAGACTTTGCGGCTGAGCCAGAGGTTAAGCCTCAGCCTTTACCATTGAACATTCATCTCTTCGACCTCGCGAGGTATTATCCGGAGACTCACATTATACCGGTGGCGGGAGGCATCAACACTTTTACTGATTTTGATGAGGGCGCACCAGACAACCTCTTACTGAGGGAGCCAATGTCTCATTTGTCGGCCATTGCTGTCGAGGTACCCACTCTGCTTTTCTGCAGTATCATTTTTAACTATTTGCATTTCTTGCACTGTTTTGATCTGATTGCATCAGATGCCTTGATCTAACTGTATTTCATACATCGTTGCTCTGCATTTAACTGTGTTTCATGCATCATTGCTCTATATGTACTGTATATAACCACACCTCATGTGTCACTGCCCTGAATTCAACTGTATCTTTGATACATCACTGATTTGCACGCAACTGTATTTTCAATACATCGCAGATCTGAATTCAACTGTACTTTCACAGGAGGGATCCCATTCCTTCAGGGGTTACGATGCTACGACCGCTCGAGACTGGCATGATGTGCTTCCTGCGAGGGTCCGCTGGATCATTGATGGGACTAGCTTCGGTGTATTTTGCTGCAGCTTGACGCGAGTCACAGCGAGTCGCCCTCTTCTAGGGGCTCTTGTGGAGAGGTGGGACACCACCAACTCTTTCTACTTCTCCATGGCGGGGGAGATGACCATGACTCCTTTCAACTTCACCCTGATCACTGGCCTGGGCGTAGGAGGTGATCTGATTCCCCTTGATACCGACATGGGAGAGTGGGTGGCCGCATGGGACACATTGCTTGGAGCACGTCCACCGATACTTCGAGCAGGCATGGTTAGATACTCTTGGTTCGAGGAGCATTACAGGAGGGAGGATCCCGATACTGATGAAGAGGAAGAGCAGTACGCCAGGGGCTTCCTCTTGTTCCTTTTTGGTACCACCTTGTTTTCGAACAGGTGGAATACTATGGGTTTATACTTCTTGGGTGCTCTGGTGGTGCTCCAACGGGTCCGTTTCTATGATTGGGGCGCAGCCGGCCTTACCACCCTCTACAGGTATATGGGCTCGACCTCTCGGATGTGTGGGAGGTTGATTGGCAGCTACTGGCGAGCTTGGGAGGTACACAACCTAGTTTCCCCTTTTCATTACTTTGCTCAGTATTTCCTGTTTCTGCTTTGTTCAGCACTTGCACTTTCTGTATTTTTTGTGTCTGCTCTTGCACTGTATGCTTTCTACTTTGCATTTTCTATACACCATACATGCTGCACACTACATACCATATACCGCACACATAAAATCAAATATTTTCTCTAGGCCTGAAACCTTTATTCATTGTACTGCATTTTGTTTTCTGCAATCTGTTCATACACTGTACTGATCACATCTTTCTTACAGCTATGGGTGTACGCGTACTTCTGGACACTTGCTCTGGAGCCTATGGAGGAGACCCCAGCTACCATCCCATTTTCTGATGTATACGACGGCCAGCTCTATCGTAGGACCCGAGAGAGCTTTATGTTCCTTCGACAGTTTTTCGACACGGTCACAGCGCGTGAGGTAAGTCTGCAATAAGATTATTTCAATTAATCCAATGCATTCAGATTAGTTATTTGACGACTGGTCATCTTGTCAGTTTTCTTTTCTCAGATTACATGGCAGCCATGGGATGCGATCTCGTCTGGACTCCAAGATCAGTACCATACTGCCCGGACTATGTCTCAGTACCACATTCTCTTCGAGGGCCTGATCTGTTGTGCCTGGTTTTTGAGTGAGCGCTTCGTGCGTCAGACTTTGGGAGTGCCTGCTCCATTTGTGCCGATGGCCCCTCCACCATCGATGAAGGAGACACACAAGTTGTCCACTGACCAGGTGATTTAGTTCATGGTAGGACTAGAGACGGAGTACTTCCGTGCGGAGGGCGACTATGAGACCTTTATTCAGACACATCTGATGCCTCCTTTGTCCGGTATGCGAGGAGGAGAGGGAGCGAGTGCTCCAGCTATGAGAAGGAGAGGCGGAGTGGCCAGGTCTCGTAGGAGGAGAGGTCTTGAGGAGAGACAGGGGGCAATGTGGCTAGTGCTACCTACTACTATGACATGCCGAGGGCGGGCTGGAGAGACTTATCAGATTCTCTTCGCTCATCCTCCAGCTGGTCACGAGCTCGTCGGAGTTTACGGCTCGACCCCAGTATGCGCTATACTTTTAATTCTGTACAGCCATTTGATTTCAGTTGATACCCCACAGAATACTAATGACTTGAATCATTTTTGTTGCAGGCCCCTATTGAGTACACTCGTCAGTCTTTGGAGCTGACGGCTTCGGTGATAGGGATACTGCAGACGAGCATGGGCCTGCTGAGTATTTACAGTATTCCGATAAGTTCTTTCAAACTGCACTTCATGCCACAAAGTCTTTTCTTGACACACTATCATTTGCACGGTTCCACACTGCGCTGATCTGATACATTGTTCCCATGCACCACTCACGGTACACATACACTGCAAATTATTCACTGCTCACAGCACATTGTTCTTTGTATTTGATACATTTTGATTACTGATGCATTTCGATGGATTGCGCCCCTTTTTCCAGATTCCTTTCCTAGTACCAAGCCCATCAGGTGTCCCAGTAGGAGCAGGAGCAGAAGTGGGTCCTTCAGCACCTCCTCGAGCAGCAGAGGGAGCGGGACGAGGGACTAGTTCACGGGGGCCTGCCCCAGATGATGATGATTCTGACGAGGAGGTACAGTCGTCTCAGGGTGAGGCTGGAGATGGCTCAGACTCAAACTCTAATGGTGGAGATCCTGGACCTTCGTCCAGGAAGAGGACCAGGATGGACTCTTGCACTTGAGGCTACCGGCACCAATCCAGACATTTTGCTGCTTCAGATGCTGATCTTCTTTTTTGCTTTACTTATCTTTTTACTAGTAGTTTTGCACATTGTACTACGTCAGGGATGTTTTATTTTCTTCAAAACTATGTACTTTTGTAAAAAGAATCTACGATGGAATGAAATAGCCCTTCCTTTTTGTGTTCAAAAAGTGTTACATTTGCACATTCTATGCATCACATCGCATCGCATCATTTTACACAACAATGTAAATGGAATGAACTTTTGTTTTGGAAAACCAAGCACTTGAACAACATTAATCAAGTAGTGAACCGACTAACAACAAAACAACTCGACAAGCAAGACAAAACCTTAACAAGTTTACAACTCGATAAGAAATTACGACAACTCGATAAATGAAGAGAAAGACGGTTACAACTCGTCATAGAAAAAGAAACTAGATATGCCTTGAACGAGACACGACAGAGTCCAACAGAACCAAAGCAAGACCTTAAAAGACACAGGTAATAGGACTTCGCTGCAGCAAATAGCTAGGTCTTCACCAAAAAGGTCAGTGGATTGGAGGGAGAGGCTGTCGGCCACATAGGAAGGCCTGCCGGCCATTAGTGTGCCACTGCCAGCCACTGATGAGCCACTGCCGGCCATCGATGGCAGACTCTCTGAATCTTCGACATTTGTCCTCCACTTACTGCCTTATCTTCTATATGAGTTCCAGCTTCAGGATTCTCTTCATTTCAGCTCAAATTTGCACCAAATGGAAGCATTCTTTGCTCAAAACCTCACAAATTGGATTGCCAACTTAGATGGCTCAGAAAAGCTTAATTTTCGGGGTTTTGGCATAAGTGCACTATTCACATTGCATCGCACCCCGCTGCGTTTTCCATTTCTTCATGCAGCGGCAAGGTTTTGGAACCCGGTGACACACGTCTTTAGCTTTGGTAGGCAAGAGATGTGTCCCACTTTTGAAGATTTTCAAGCTTTAATGGAATCCGAGCGCGATGAAGAAATGTTGCCATAATTCCGCTTCGGCCACGTCCAAGCCTTATGATGGATGTGTGGGCTCACTTTGCACGATGCTCGGTCATTGATTCACGATGGAGAGTTAGACATTCTGAGCCTGGTTTGTCAGTTTTCTGATGCCGGTGACCACGGCGACCATCATTGGCAGGGTTCTCGGCGACATGCGCTTTGCTTGTGCAGGTTATCTCATTTCTTACTTGCCCCAGGCTCCGGTGGGTTTAACACTCATTTGATTGAAGTTGCTGAGGGCTTGAGGGAGGGCAAAAGCTGTATCGCCATGACGCTTGCTGAGACTTTGATAGGTTTGGACGCTTTTCACCGTCGGGAGACAACTAGCTTAACGGGGAGTCCACTACTATTACAGGTATGTTTCCCACCCTTTCTCATATATGTTTCTCACATCACTCGGCTCTCAGGCTCAGTTTTTCTCTCAAAACCCTCTGCTCACTTTTTTCTCTCAGCATACACCTCTCTATTCTTTAATCTCTCATTTTTCATCTCTCCCCAGATATGGTTGATGGACAAATTGAGGGTAGTGGACTCCTGTCCCACATATTCAGCTCGCAGCTATTTCTTTCGACGATGTCTAGTCGATGCCCTGGATGAGGGATGGTGATACAACTGGATGTGCAGTTTGTCTACTCTTGATATTGCTTGGCACTGCCCATGGCTCAATCTACCAGCAATGTGTTACAGCATGAGCCGTCAACCCGGGATCCAGTTGGTTGTCCTGCCACACTACGTGTTCTACTTTCCATTCCGATTCCGGCGTCAGTTCGAACATGATCAGACTTGCCCGGATGAAGGGGTAGAGTACCCTGCTACATTTCCGATCCGAGGCTCACAGCTAGCTCGATATGCCACAACCTGGAGGGAAAGAGAGTTTCTGGCTCCTGCTCCCACTTTCAGCTGCACCCTTTCTGATGAGTGCCTAGATTGGCTAAATGAAGAGGCACATGTAGGGCCCACTTTAGCATCAGAGGCTTCCACAAGCTCTGGGAGGGGACGCAGGAACACCTGACTTATGCCCTAAATTTATTTGCTTTAATCAGAACTTTCAATTTTTTTTATGAATGTAATGAAAAGTAACTTCAATTTGTTTTCAAGAGTAGGAGAACTCTGTATTGAAATCAATGAAATTGAAGGTTATGGGTACTGAAATTTTTTCGTTTGGTCCAAAAATGGTCTAAGTTGTAAAATGATTAATTTGAACAAAATCAACTTTTATTAAAACTTTTCAAAACCATTTTCGATATGGATCAGAATTGGACACGCCTGAGATCTGTCACTGAGATGCACAATCCCGGATCCTAGCAACTGGAAAGTTGCCCTTAGTCTGAGTAGCACTGCACTGGAGATCACAACCGAGCTCTTGAATACAGAATAGACGAAGATAACCAAACATGATCACATGGACACAATTGATCAGGGAAGTGTTTATGGTTGAATTCAGGGTGAAGTTGTCTACGTATCCCAAACATGGGAATCAAGCCTTATGTTGCTCAGGCTTGGGTTCAGTCGTGTATTTACTCTCTCCTTTTGCGCTCTAACTTTTGCCAAGGTCACCCTTTGCGAGTTTTCAACCTTGCGAGCTCGGTTTTTATAATTTCAAAATTTTTTGTGCTCTAATTTTTGCCTAGGTCGCCCTTTCGGGTTTTCGACCGAGCAAGCCACTCAGGGAAAATATTTCTTCAACTTGTCCATGTTGATCAGTTGGGAGAACTCTAGGCCATCTAGGTCCATCAGAACCACAGCTCCACCTGACCAGATAGACTTGATGATGTAAGGGCCAGTCCAATTGGGTCTGAACTTGCCCCTAGGGTCGTGGATGGGAGCTCGGTTGACTTTAAGCACCAAATCTCCCTCTTTCAAGTTCCTGGACTTAACCTTCTTGTTAAAAGCCTTGGCAATTCTTCGTTGATAACCTTGAACATGGTACAGTGCTTTCAGCCTTCTTTCATCGAATAGCATTAGTTCTTCAAACCTGCTCTGCTACCAATCTGCCTCAGCTATCTGACACTTAGCCAATACTCGCAATGACAGAACCTCATTTTTGATAGGTAGAACAGCCTCCATTCCGTAGACCAAGGAATACGGAGTCGCTCTAGTAGAAGTTCTAATTGAAGTCCGATAGCCCCACAGAGCAAACGACAATTTATCTGGCCAATCCCGGTAAGTTTCCACCATCTTCTGCAAAATGTGTTTGACATTCTTGTTGGCGGCCTCAACTGCTCCATTGGTCTGCGGCCGATATGTCGACTTCTTATGAAACACCATGATGTACTTGTCCAACAAGTCAATCACCTCCTTCTTGAAGTGGGAACCATTATTTGAAATGATCTCGTTCGGGACCCCGTAACGACAGATGATGTTATTCCTGATGAACTTTGCAACATGCGAAGCCTTCAACACTACATAAGATTGGGCCTAGACCCACTTTGTGAAATAATCTATTGCGACCAGAATGAACTCATGCCCATTAGATCCCTTTGGAGTAACAGCCCCGATCACATCAATCCCCCAGATTGAATATGGCCATGGAGAAGTCATGTTGTACAGCTTTGATGGCGGGATGTTCATGAGATTCGTATGGATCTGACACTTGTGGCATCGCCGAACAAAACTAATACAATCCTCCTCCATGGTGGACCAATAGTAACCCTATCTAAGGATTTTTCGGGCTAGCATCACCCCGTTCATGTGTGCTCCACACTCTCCTCTATGGATGGCCTCCATTAGGCGCTTCGATTCTTCAATATCAACACACAATTTATGCATTCCCAGGTGACCTCTCTTGCACAGTTTACCCCCGCAGATGATGAATTGAGCAGCCATTCTTCTAATTGCCCTTTTGTCTTTGGCATTTGCCCTTGGTGGATACGCCTCCTTTTCCAAGAAGTTCTAGACATCGTAATACCAGGGATTCTCATCTTGAACCTCATATATGGCAGCAATAAACTCATAAGCCGGCACAAATTTCTAGTCAATGATGATCGGACGCAACCGGACTCCAAAAGGAATGTCTATCATGGAAGATAGAGTTACTAGTGAATCTGCAAATTTGTTGTTCTCTCTTAACAGATGAGTGAAGTTCAACTTCTCAAACGGAATCAACAAGTCCAAGGTCTGGTGGTATATTCTCATCTTTTCTTCTTTAACCTTCCAGTCTCCCTTAGCTTGAGATACAACGAGGTTCGAGTCCCCGATGACGTCTAACCGTTTTGCCCCTAGTTCTAGGGAAAGTTCTAATCCAGCGATCCATGCCTCATATTCTGCTTCATTATTCGAGACTTTGAACTAGAGTTTAAGTGCTAGAGGGACACAGAAATTGTCGGGTGCTATCAGCAACACTCCTATCCCATACCCGTACTGGTTTGACGCTCCGTCAAAGTACATCGTCCAAGTTTCGTCTTCGACATGCAAAATGACCTCGTCTGGGAATAAGTGCTCAACTGCTTCATCCCCATCCACTGGGTGATCGGCTAAGAACTCTGCTACTGCTCTCCCCTTTACTGACTTGCGCGTCACATACTTTTGATCGAATTCGGAAAGCAGAAGCAACCAACGGGCTAGCCTACCCGTAAGCGTTGGTTTCTCAAAGAGATATTTGATGGGATCTAATCTCAAAACCAACATTACGGAGTGAGCTAACAGGTAGTGCCACAGCTTCCTAGTAGCCCATACCAAGGCCAAACAAGCCTTCTCCAACGGAGTGTAGCGGGTCTCGTAACCCAGCATCTTCTTGCTCAAGTAGTAGATAGCTCTCTCCACCTTGTCCTTGGACTCTTGTGCAAGCATGCAGCCCATCGTAGTTTCAGTCACTGAAAGGTACAAAATCAACGGTTTTCCCCGCTCAGGCGGTGTCAACACGAGCGGGTTCTGTAAGTATTGCTTAATCTGTTCAAAACCTGCTTGGCATCGGCCATCCCATTGGAACTTTGTTCCTTTCTTTAGGAGACCAAAGAGTGGTTCACAAGTCAAGCTTAATTTTGAGATAAACCGTCTTATGAATTATACTTGACCCGAAAAGCCTCGCACCTCCTTTTCAGTCATCGGTGGTGGTATTTCTAAGATGGCCTTGATTTTGGAAGGGTCGACTTCAATACCTCTCTGTGTAATCAAGAACCCCAGCATTTTTCTTGCTGTAACACCAAACGTACATTTCTGAGGATTCAACCGCAGCCTGAATTCTCTGATCCTCTGAAAGAACTTATGTAAGGCGGTGTAGTGGCCCTCTCTTTCCTTGGACTTGACAATCTTGTCGTCTACGTACACCTCAACGTCTTTGTGGATCATGTCGTGTAATATCGTGGTCGCAGCCCATTGATATGTAGCTTCAGCATTCTTCAGCCCAAACGACATTACCCTATAACAATAGGTCCCCCACGGGGTGGTAAAAGCAGTCTTCTCCCGGTCTTTGGGTGCCATTACAATCTGGTTGTAGCCTGAAAAGCCATCCATGAATGTGAGCAAAGCATGCCCTATTGTAAAATCCGCTAACTCGTCGATATGCGGTAGAGGAAAGTCGTCCTTCGGACTAGCTCTATTCAAATCTCTGAAGTCCACACATACTCAAATTCTGCCATCCTTCTTCGGCACTGGAACTATGTTGGCCAACCAAGTTGGGTATTCGGATACCAGCAGAAACCCTGCGTCAATTTGCTTGGTGACCTCTTCTTTGATCTTGATAGCCTAGTCTGGGCGGATCCTTCTAAGCTTCTGTTTGACAGGTCGGGCCTCGGGGTCAAGAGGATTTACACTACAAGTGTAATAAGCATGCACGAGGTGACCAACACAGCCAAAAATAGAGTTATGGAAGGTCTGATAAGTCACAAAAATGAGCCTAAATAAATCCATAAAGAAGTAAAAACACATGCGCATTTGGTTGCCATCAACACTAGCAAGCAAGACAAGAGGAGGGGGGACAACCCCCTCCTATTTGGGGCCTCAAAACCACCTTTTCACCACTAAAATTCCTCTAGAATTCAGTGGTTTAATGGCCAGAAAAATTTGGTTTAAAAGGTGTTAAAAGATAGCTTAAAAGGCCTCACAAGCCAAGGAGCAAAAGGGAGAGACAACCCCCTAGCCAAACAATGATTAAACCACCATTTTAGAACCTCAAAATCAGAGTTTTTTATGGTTCAAAACCAGCCACAAAATAGTCCAAAACAATGGAAAAAAGGATGGTGAAGCAAGTGTGAAAGACAATCTTAAAGGGGTGAGTGATTACCTTTGGAGCACTTGCACCAAAACAACCACTTTTCTTGAGCCAAAACCGCCTTTAGCAGCCCAAAACAAGTTCCAAGTGACCTCAGCCCAATGGTGATCAAGTCTTCTTAAGGGTTGATAGGTTGAAGATGGTTGCATGCAAGCCTTCTAGCACAAATGCTCAAGAGAGAGGATTGTAGAGAGAGAGGTTCTAGTGTGAGAACCTCCCAAACATTTTGCCAAAAATGTTCTCTCTTTGTTCTCACCCTTGAAAATGAGATATAAGGCTTCATTATATAGCAAAATATCAAGTTTGGTCGAAAATATCTGAGCTAGGACAGGTGGCACAAGCTGGAAACAACTGGAGGAGAAATATCTGCC
The DNA here is from genome assembly GCA_025200525.1 of Camellia lanceoleosa. NCBI lineage: Eukaryota > Viridiplantae > Streptophyta > Magnoliopsida > Ericales > Theaceae > Camellia > Camellia lanceoleosa. The sequence continues at coordinate 149,627,839 of CM045759.1, forward strand.
AATTCTGGGCTTTCCGGATATTTTTGGAAGATCGGCCAACATTTGTGGCCGATAAGGTCAAATTGTGGCCGATGGACTTCCATAGAGGCTGATGGAAAAAATCAATCTTGGTCCCTGAATTAAAGCAAGCCTAATTCCTTCATCTTGACTCCTTTTCAGGCCATTCTTAAGCCTAAACTGTAGCCCCGGAAGTCTTCTTTCCAAATGTGGCAGCCTCACCTCAAAATTTCATGTCTGCTAAGAGATATCCCTCTTTTAGTGAAGGCTGCTCAGCTTCGGTCCAACCGGAATGATGCCGAACTTCAGGCAATCATATCTCCCCCATCCAGAGTCAGCTTTAGGAGATTCTTTAGTGTAAAATGAACCCTGAGAAGTCTTCTTTCCAACGGTGGTGGCCTCATATCTTAACTCTAAGTGCATAGATAGATAGGCCTGATTTAATGAGGGCCGCTCGACTCTCTCTTAACCGTTTATGCCCATCTTCTTCCTCAACTAGGTTTCTTCCCTCTTCTCCTCTTTTCTTCAACTCCAAACCCCCGAACAAGGTGTTTTGAAAGATTTTTCAAAGATTTCATCTCTTTTTCATTCATTTCCACTTTGTCCTCACTCAGTTTATCGAAAAGCACAACATTTGACAAAATGCGAGCCTTGGAACATCGTAGAAATTTCTTTTCAAAAACATTTTGAAAGAGAGGGTTTTAAGGTCTAAAAACCATTCAAAATAGATTTGGTCCAAAATGGGGTGTAAAGTTGGGATTTGACTCTCCACTTGCCGAAGAAATTGAACATTTGCCCTGCACACTTTTCATCACCAAATAAACCATCAGTAACGCCCAAGTCTTAAGGTCAGTTAAAAATGGGGTGTCTACAGTTGCCCCTCTTTGACAGAACTCGTAAGTCATGAAATGACGGGAGTGAATGTCAAAGCCCAGAAACGACCCATTTTTGACAAGGCCGAAGACTTGGACAAACAAACAAAATACAAATGCAGAAACAAAAGGTTGTGCCTGCAGGCTGCCTACGCATCCTTTTGCAAGGAATCAAACTAGCGTAGTTCAGGGGCATAATGCAAAATGATATACAATAAAACGATGTAATAATATACTATGTATTTGAATCATCAAACCACTACCAGTGCAAAACCACACAAATATCATAAAGGGATGGAGATGCAAGATCAAACTACGTTTAACATAGAAAAGGTGCCAAAAACCTCAAACCACAATTCTCTTAGTGGGATAGGTGTGTGCACAGGCAAAACTATGTGTTTCGTAGCAAGAAAACAAGTAATAGGTAATTGGGTGGCATGATATGAGTGAGGAATGATCTGCTGAGGAAAGATCGTGATCCTACATGCTGAATGCAACAAAACAAACTACAATGCAATGGATGCAATAGATGAAGTGAATAACGCGCACGGCCAAACCACATTATGCCTAGAAAAGGCATAGACACAAAATAGACCACGTCTAACACAGAAAAGGTGCCGACACCGTCAGACCATAATTCTCTTAGTGGAATAGGCACGTACACATAATCACAGAACCATACTTCAACGCGAAAAGTATGGGCACCTGCCAGACTAAGCTTAACATGGAAAGGATGCAGGCGATACAATGGATAATGCAGTAAATGCATGCGGTAGATGCTATGTACAATACAACGTAATAGACATACTAGATAATGTAGTAAGGAAATGAAAGTACCTTACAGGGGCAATTTGCGATTAATCACCTCATGCTGCTGGGGATCTTTTGCTTCTTCTTGGTTGAACCACAGGTACTACTTTTCTCCCTGGCCATGGTCGCAGCTTTTCCTATTCTCCAACATGGTGACATACTAGGTTGGTTCAGTATCCAGAATTGAGGTGCACACATGCTATCTCAACCTATGCGGCTTCCATATAGATTTCAAGCTGGGGGTACACCCCTGGGTATTTAAACCAGACTTTAGTCTCGAAAATCCCGAACCTTTGCATTCTAGGCATGAGCCATTCGAACTCTAGTTTCCACCGTCTCAGTTGATCTCTTAGGAACTCACAACAAACACAGGCAGGTGGCTATACCAGACCACTGGAAGTCATTCGGGCATGACAAACACCAAAGGAATTGCACCTTCAGAGGATTTGAGGTCTCCAAGACTGAGGGTGCACAAAATAATGCGAGTGAGATACAATGCACAAGAAAGTACGATGCGCAAGAAAGCGCGAGCAAAGATGCAAGATTTAAGGTCTCCTAGACCGGGTGAATGCACAAGATAGTGCGAACAAGATGAATGCGAGTGGCACACAACCACGAGGTGTATAAGATAGTGCGAAGTAGAGAGATGCACAAAACAATGCGATGCAGGGTGAATGCACAGAACAGTGCGATGCAAGTGTGTGCACAAGACAATGCTAAGACAAAGGGTGCACAAGACAATGTGGGCAATGCAATGCACTAACAAGTGCAAGTAAGATGCGCAAGAAAGCACGAACAATGCAATGCACTAAAAAGTGCAGTTAAGGTGCACAAGAAAGCGCGAACAATGCAATGCACTAACAAGTGCAGGTAAGGTGTGTAAGACAACGCGATGCAAGGTCAATGCAATAGATACAAGCATTTTCTATGCAAGATGAAAGCATGTAATGAAATGCACAAGATAGCGCGATGTGTAAGAAAGCGCGAGTGCGCAAGAAAGTGCGATGCGCAAGAAAGCGCGAGTGTAAACTGCACAAAACAGTGCGATACGCAAGAAAGCGCGAGTGATTTGAAATGCACTAGACAGTATGATGCGTTAAATAGCGCGAGTGATTTCGAAATGCACTAAACAGTGCGAGTGAAAATGCAGAATTTTAAGGTCTCCCAGACCAAAGAATGCACGTGACAATGCGATACACAAGAAAGCGCGAGTGAGACACAAAGTGTAAGTGCAGAAGACAGTGCGAGTGAGGTGCACAAAAGAAGTGCGATAAAATGCATGTTCTATGCAAGTAAGGTGCAATAAAATGCATTTTCTATGCAAGTAAGGGCATTTTCTATGCAAGGATGGGTGCATTTTCTATGCAAGTATGGAAGACTGAATTTTCTATGCAAAAGATACGAGCATATTCTATGCAATATGGAAGAGTGCATTTTCTATGCAAAAGATACGAGCATTTTCTATGCAATATTGAAAGCATATTCTATGCAGAAACGAAAGCAAGCATATTCTATGCATGAATCATAACGATGTGCGGCACGCATGCAACAGAAGTGTATATGAAAGTGCACATTCTATGCGATAGAGGGGCATCAAACATGTACTCTGGTGCCTTTGATTTACCTCTCAGAGGACTTTGCAACACACTCAGCTCGAAAAGGGTACACCCTGTTCATATTGGCGAGAGATAACATCTGCATGCTATTTTAATTGTCACTCTGACTTGAAGCAGGCTTAAGCTTGAGCTTGAGGTAGAGGCACACTCATACTTCGAAGCATTGACAAGGCTTGAAGAGGTACATCCGAAATTCAATCACGGAATTTGCTAAAGTTGAAACAAACTCAGATGCTCCAAATTTTCCCTATTTTCTTTTGCTTCGCAGTCTGGAACCTATATAGCTTGAGATAGGTCCTTGTTCTACTGTTCTCACATGACATGGGTCGAACCCTGCAGTTTTATGAAAGAATAAATTCTGTTTTGCACAAATGTGGAGAATGGCACAGCACTCTGAGCACAAAAACAATTTTTTTGAAATTGAAATTGAGAGTGAGTTTTTGATCGGGTATTGAGCCTACGACTAACCACAGCAAAACGACTCAACAATGAAAAACAAAGGTAAAACAACCTAAACACATCTATTGACAAATGAAATGACTCAAAACAAGAATTGAGACAAACAAAAACACACACACACCACTCAGATGTGTTACAAAGGCGAGAGACCTCTCGATTTACGGGAAGGCCACAACTTCTCTAGGTAATGTTTCCCACCCTTGCTCATTTGTGATTCTCACATCACTCGGCCCTCAGGCTCTGTTTTTCTGAAAAGCCTTTTTCTCACTTTTTCTCTCAGCGCATCTCTCTCTATTCTTTAATCTCTTTTCTTTTTCACCCCTCCCCTGGGTAGTTGATGGATAAACATGAAGTTGTGGGCTCTTGCCCCTAGCATTCTGCTAGATTCTCTTTCTTCCGCTCACAACAGTGAGCTTTACCACAGAGGGGTTGCGACAGGATGTACAGTAGATCCGCAGCTGACATCGATTAATGACGCACTTAGCTTAACTTGACCGAAAATGAGTCGCACGTCTCACCAGCAAGGTATACAATTGATTGGCCTCGCACATTGCATTCTCTATGTCCCCATTCCAAGTCAAATGCCAATTTTTGATTTTATCATCCAGATGAGGGAACTGAATATCCCACTCCAGTTTTGGTTCGTGTTTCACACTTAGCTTGATACCTCGCTACTCGGAGGATGAGAGAGCTTTCGGCCCTCTGCTGTTAACTTTAGTTGTGCCCTTTTCTGGTGAATATGGTTCCCTTTCTGGCAAGTATGTTGACAATGGGGAAAAGACAGAACACCTGACTCAACTGCATCCCTAATTCATCATTTTGACCATTTTTTGTTTTGGCTTTCTACTAAAACAATTTTGAGCAATTTGAGAGTTGGATTAACATGCTTGTTTAATTTTTTGATTCAAAATCATGTAAGTCAGGCTATGAGAAATTTCCTTTTTGGGTCCAAGAAATGGTCTAGTTTTGGAAAAGATGGAATAATTTTTGAGAGAATTAGTCAGCTTCAGTAAAAATCCTCAAAAACTATTTTTGCAAATGGCCATTGCTCGACCAACGTAGAGTTTACTCTTTGAGATACACAATCTCAGATCCAAAACAATGGAAAATTTGCCGCTTGTCTAAATGGCATCACACGGCAACGGAAAGTTCCCCCTTGTTTGAATAACACCGCAGCACACTATGACTAGTTCTCATAGTGAAGATCACAACCGTACTCTTGGATACATAAATGACAAAGATGACCCGTTCAATCTCATGGACAAGACATTTGAATTTGAAGTGTTTACGGCTGGACTTCAGAACGAAGTTGCCTACGTATCCCAAAGATGGGAATCAAGCGTTAGGTAGTTCAGTTAAGGTACACTCGGGTATTAACCTCTCCTTTTGCGCTCTAATTTTTTAGAAGGTCGCCCTTTTGGGTTTTCAACTTTGCGAGCTCTGTTTTTCTTTTCTTCTTTTTTATCTTTTCTTTTCGTTCTCTTCATTTTTCTTCTTTTCTTTTTCAATCTTTGCATTTTTTCTTTTTTGTTCTTTTTCTTATTTTTCTTGCTCTAACTTTTGCCTGGGTCGCCTTTCCAGGTTTTCGGCCCAGCGAGCCTCTCAAGGGTAAAAAGTGTAATAAGTCCATGTTGAATGGTCGTAGGATCTCGAATCCATCTGAATCCATGGGAATGGTTGCTGTTTGCTGATGATGTAAGAGTCCATCCAACTAGGTCTGAATTTCCCCCCAGTGTTGTGGATAGGAACTCGATTGCCCTTCAGCAATACTTTCTTCTTTCCTCCCTTCTGGGATTTGGCATTCTTGCCGATCTTCGTTAGCTTGAGAAATGTCCCAATTTTTTACTCTTTAAGCACATCTGACATTTTTGCCCCTAGCTCAAGGGATGCTTCTGATCTAGCTTTGCAAGCTTTCTTTAATGACATCTGATCTTCTTGATCTGACCTTTTGCCCCTAGTTCAAGGGTTGCTTCTGATTCGGCCATACAAGCCTTATACTGTGGTTGACCGTTGAACATTTTGAATCCAAGTTCAAGGTTTGAGAACAAAAGGGAGTCGAGTCTCAAGGCTGAGAGCGATCCTATGCTGCACAATCTCAAGAGCGATTCCACACAGGTCTTCGCAGGATCGCGCAAAATATTTTTTGAAATCTTTTAAGAAAACGACTAGTCGCTCGGGCTGAAGACAATGTAGAACCAATCTGGATCAAGCCAGGATCCTTCTCAGTATTCACATTAACAAACATGATCTCATTCATTAAGGGCTTAGCATGCCTCTTTTTTTCTCAATCGATCAAATTTTTGCAAATCCAGAGGAATTCATCCCTCTTTGTTTTCACCACAGTGTTAGAAAAGTTTTTGAAAAACTTAGGTCAATGCAATGATTTCAAGGCACAGAAAAGACACAATTTTGGTCAAATACTGTCATCTCATTCCGAACTTCTAGCACAACTGACGCAAGGCAGAAACAAACACAAAAGCGTGAAAATCACTGTTGTTTCATTCAAATCTATTGGTACAACTGGCTCCAAGGCAGAAATAGAGTCAATGGAAAGCGAAAAGTCAAACACAAAACAAGCAAGTGATGCCTGAGGTAACACTCCCAAAATCACCTGACTCTAACAAAACAGGACTGACTCGATACAACAAGACATACTCAACTGACTCAGTATGAAAAGACTAACTCAATACAAAACAACAAGACTGACCCAATACCTAAGTCAGAAGGCACAAAAACTAGCATTCGCAAAATGCTCAAAACAATGCGTGCCATACGCTACATCTAGAGCAAACTGAGCGCCGCCCGCAGGTGGTTCATCCCCCGATTGCATGGTCACATTATCCCCCACAAGCTCACTGATCAAGTGCCGATAGACTTTGCAAGACTGGTGCGGCGATGACTTTGTTGTCAAACATATCTTCTACATCATGGCGAAGACGAAAGCAACTGTCAGTGTCATGACCGGTTTGTTGCTGGTAGGCACAGTACTTAGTCTGGTCATGCTTTGGAGGGAGAGGATTGGGTAGAGGCCTTTGTTCTAATAGTTTCAAATGTCCTTTCCAGAGTAAGACCCCCAGGGCCTTTGACAAAGGCATATAAAGTGGGGTAAAAACCCTCTTGACTTGAGGTGGATATTTGGTTGTTTGTGAGCTACTTCCGGACTCACCGGTGAATGGGGTAGCTGTTTTTGATGTGGTGGTGGTGACCATGTCCACTTCGGAAGATCTTGCAGCTGCATCACCACTGGTGGTCGCATTTGAACTGGAAGAAAATACCCTTATGGGTTGCTCCTTCTCCTGGTCAATAAGGCCCTGCTTCATGGCGTCCTTGATCTGTACCCCAATCTCGTGTAAATCCGCAAAGGTGGGAAGGGGTAGGATGATCATCTTTTGCATTAGCCTGGGTTAGAGGTTGCGCACAACCATCCTTATCTGGTCTTTGTCGGAAGGTCTTGTAGTCACCATCGAGGCCTTTGCTCTCCATCTCATCACGAACTCTGAAAAACCCTCCTTGGGCTCTTGGCGGGTGACTTCAAGATCACGAGTTGTGACCTCGATCTGTGCGTTGTAGGAGTATTGAGCAACAAAGGCCTCAGCCATCTCTTCCCAGTTCTGTTTCACAAAGTTCTCCAATTTCACATACCAGATTGCGGCTATCCCAGACATGGTTCGGCCGAATAGTGGCAGCTTCTGGGCTGTGGTCAAACCCATTGGCCTCAGGACATCAGAAAACAGGTGGAGGTGCACCATTGGGTCTCCAGAGCCATCGAAGCGGTTGATATGTGGCATCTTGAACCGATCCGGTAATGTCATCGCTGAGTTGGTGTATCCATCTTCTATATCCGGAATGGAGTTCACACCTTGAGCCCTCTTGAATAGCTTCTCAAGCTTGCTTACTTTTAATGCAGTTGGATCCACTTCGAACTCGAAAGGGGCCTCAATTGGGTAGGCCTGTGCTTTGGAAGTCTGAGGTGGAGTGGGATCCACTAGGACATCTGTATTCTCCTAGGCATTGGCGGTAGGAGCAAGAGCCCTTGGTGCAGGAATTTCCACTGGAGGTGGGTGGGATGAAGAAGCTGTTCCCTGTTGTCCTTGTTGCTGCTGTTGAAGCCGGGCGATGAGTTCGGCCTGCTGGGCCATGACCTCGGTCTGGCGGGCAGTAACATCCGCTTGGAGGGCAGCATCCCGCTGCATGGCCTGCATGGTTTCTTGGAGCTGACGCATCATGTCCTCCATATTAACTGAAAACTGCGGATTTGACGGAACAGGTTTGTATCCCCTCTCTGAGGTGGAAGCAGATATCTCAGCCCAACTACGCACAGGTAAGGTGGATAATGACCGCTGATCTGATAGCTGCTATAATGGTGGTCTGTGCCTGACTGGCCTTTCTTGCCTTACCACTAGCGAAGGAAACACTGGTTGCTCTGAATTGAATCTCTGGCCTGACAAAGTCTATCAACACAAGTCCAATGCACCCGAGGGATATCGGAGCCTTCTGAAGCTATGGTTCCAAGACTACCTTGCAAAAGAAGAAAACAGATAGCACCTCAGACTGATTTCACCAAAACAAATATGAGCATAGCTTGAATGACTGTGCTCTCTACTGAGTTCTGCCCCAAAATTCTTCCCGTAAACTGATACCCTCAGGCAGATACTCAAACTTGCAACTGATACAGACCATCTTGTAAAGACACACCCTAACAGCACATATCAAGCAAGTAAAAGCCAAAACACCCCTATGGTGGGGTAGGGTTTCCCTGTCCTATTTCGTCAGGAGCTAGGGTTTCACTATGCACGCAGCAGTTTCAAACAACCTATAATCGGGTAAGCAACCTGTCCTAGCTTGGAATAGTCACTATTGATTCCGATATGCACTAGGTCGAATGGTCAAAAAGGGTGCCCGGTAAAAACTGAGGTTTGTGTTTTTATCATGGCAGAGCTCGCAACCGGTCAGCCATATGGCACGCTTCTCAAAGCAAGCCTCCGACAAACCGTTCAGGAATAACATACGACAAACACGGTGTCCTAGGCGCACCAATGCAAATGCAATGTAAAAAGACACATAAGTGTAGTCAAAACAAGATGTCATGAGTTCGAGTCAAGTTCTCTAAATCCCCAGTAGAGTCGCCAGAAATTGTAGACGTACTCGACCGTCACGAGCTCCGCACGCGTAGACACGAAATCAGTTTTGTTCATTAGCTACTACAGTTCGGACTCAATGTCACGGTTGTGAATCTAATCTCGCAAAGTGGAATGCAAGACCGATAAATCACCAAAGAGTCCAAATCTGGCAAATCGTTTTAGAAAGCTGATTTTTATAAAGAAGTGCCAAACATGGACTACTTTGCCAGATACATAGTCGCCACCTAAATGTTTTTGTTTTGGGAAATTTAGGAAACCCCGACTCGTGCTTAGGCCACATGTCCGTCATCACCAAAGTTACCTCAGCTCGGGAACTTGGGTACGAGAGGAGAAGGTCATGCAATGAGCACCCCCGCTCGCCCGATCAAAGATCGGCCTTTACTAACATGATATTTTATTTTTGAAAACACATGTGTTCTTATTCGGGTTATTAACCTACAATTACTATGTGATGCGCACAACATACAAGTATAGACTAAGTCGCCTAAGTTGGAACAAAACATTTTGTGTTTGTTTGTTTGAAAATGGTTTGAAAGTGCTACTCGCAAGTAGGCTAAGACGTGGATTTGCCACCCTCGAGTGGGCTTAGAAAACATGATTTGCCACACTCAAGTGGGCTTAAAACTCGCATTTTGATGAATTGTTCCAATTCAAGCAATCCAACCTTCATCCACAGGCATTCATGCAGTTATATTAGTTAATCAAATAGCCTCATGGCAACACTAACACACATGCAGTATGCTAAAGCGTAAAAGCATACCTAGTACTCTAAGCCAAAACAACAACTAGTTAGAAATCATGCATGATCCTAGTTTATGTTAAGATGGCTAATGCAACACATGTAAAATGCAACTAGAAATAGGCTCGGCTATTCTAAGATGGCATATGAGATACAACTTGATAATCGTGTATTCAAGTAGGAATTGAAATACAATGTGGTTAGTATGATGCGCCGAGCCGGTGCATGCAATACAGATGAATGGATGCAGACATGTGAGCATAGGAATGCTAATTGAAACATGGCCTAGAAATAACCATCATAAGCGGTTAAGTAAAAGGGAGAAAGACATGGAGTTGGAAGACATTCACACACACTCACGCACACTTATTACAAAATTCGCCCTCTCGACAGAGAGTCCGAATGAATAATACAAGCTAGCTACGCTAAGCTATTCTAACTAATCTAATAATCTAATTAGACTAATTATTACATAACTAAATTGGAAATTAGCTAACACTAAGCTAATTAAGAATTTACAACAATGAATTAAATTAGCTAACACATTAACTAATTAATTACAAATTAACTAACTATAAAAAGCAGTTAAAACAACCTCGACAAGAGGGGCATATGCATGCTTGGTCAGCTTCGCTCAGAAATTCGTTGCCATGCCTCATGTTGCCTCTGTTTGCACTGTTCTACACCTCTGAAAATTATGCCAACCTCCAATATACTTCTGATCCACCGCATGGACATGCTGAGAGGTCATTGGCCAAAGGGTATGGCCATCGGCCAAGAGATAAAGGTCATCGGCCAAATTTGAGGCTATCGGCCAATATTGTTAGCCGATCGGCACACCAGATAGCCGATCAGCCATCTCTTCTTGCAAACTCTCCTTTTTGCTGCAACAGAGCACAAACAGAGGCATGGCAATGTATTTGCAAGAAAATGTGTGTGCTACTACACCACTTATCATGTCTAAGGCTCAAAGGTGTGTAGTGCTCGGCTCTCGAGCCATCAATCACGCATCTCAATGCATGATGGCCAAAGAAGCCAAATTGCACAAGGTCAATAAATGCATGACAAATGAGACACTTGGACCATCACCATATCATGGATAATCAAAGGCAATGGAGACAAAGGAGGTTGGCCTATTTTCATCACTTCAAGTATGAAATGGAACAATTCACTTTGTGTTCAACATAACGTCCAGTTGAACACAATGCAACGCACACATGTAACATGCTTATCTTGACACATTTTACTTGATTGATTTTGTTTACACATTTTAACATTACCAATCCATTCATTAATCAACTTGTCCAAAAATGAGAGTCCTCTAATGAGAGAGAGGTCTATCAAAGAGAATGGTTTAAGGCATGGGAGAGACCAATGCCTTTGACTAGGAGTAACCCTCAAAAGAGGGTTGAAGCCATTTAAGCATAGGCCTCAATCCCTTGCATTAAACTTAAACTCAAGACTAACCAATCCTCAAAACAAATCAAAAGTGAAGAAATGAGGAGGATGGTAGATTTTTAGGGCTAAAGTGGCATGAAATGCAAGACTCTACTATGCAAACATCGCATACGCAACATGCTAGAACACTTAAGCATTGAAACTAGCAAAGAGCTTTACACTAGGACCATGCAATAGAATGCACAATGGACTAAACCAACCCCAAATAGTCCTCATGCATGCCAAAATAGTGGCTAAAATGGACTGAAATGATAGCATGATAAGCAAGAAAAAACATCCTCAAATGATGGCTCGCAAAGAAGGCACAAAGCTCAACTCTCAAACACATTGATGGAGTGGAAAATATGACAGTATGGCAATGAAATAAGCTCTGAAATCATCTACCAAATGATGCCATATCATGCAAATAGCTCAAATAAAGCATGCAAAAGGGCTTGAAATACAAAGCTAGTCAAGGGCTTTACACTACAACCATACCAAGCAAAGCTCAAATGACCAAAAGCACTCAAAATAGACCTAAGGCAGGTCAAAATGGTAGCAAAAACATGCTGGACTCACAACAAAGATGGCAAGAAAGATAGGCTCCTGAATTAGCTCACAAACAAGGCATAATGGCACAGCTCTTAAACACAATTAAAGAGTGATAAACATGAGAGCATGGCAGAAGTTTATGATCTGAAATTACCTACCAAATGATGCCATATTGTGGACACGCCCCTAACGTCCCGGGAGGAAATCCCCCGTTTTGTTCATATTGGGCTCACTACAGTTCAAGACTCAATGTCACGGTCCGGTATATAATCTCGCAGAGTGCAATGCAAGACCGATGAATCCTCAATGAGTCCAAATCTGGCAAATTGTTTTGGAAAACAGATTTTTAGAAAGAAGTGCCAAACATGGACCGCTTTGCCAGATACAAAGTCGCCACCTAAATATTTTATTTTGAGGGAATTTAGGAAACCCTGACTCGTGCCTAAGGCCACGTGTCCGTCATCACCAAAGTTGCCTCGGCTCGGGAATTTGGGTACGATTGGAGAAGGTCAGCTATGAGCACCCCGGCTTGCTCGATCAAAGATCGGCCACTACTAAGAATGATATCTTGTTTTTGAAAACAGGTGCGTTCTTATTCCGGTTAATTAGCCTAGAATTACTATGTGATGCGCGCAGCAAAACAAGTATAGACTAGATCGCCTAATTTGGAACAAAGCATTGCATATCCGTTTGTTTGAAAAATGGTTTGAAGTTTGCTACTCGCAAGTAGGCTAAAATACAGATTTCAATGAATTGTCCCAATTCAAGCAATCCAACCTTCACCCACAGACATTCAGGAAGTTATATCACATAAACAATTAGCCTCATGGCAAGCATGCTGTCATGGCAACACTCACACGCATGCAAGGATGCTAAAGCATAAGCACTTACCGAGTACTCCAAGCCAAAACAAAAACTAGTTAGTAATCCAATGCATGATCCTAGTTCATGTTAAGATGGCTAATGCAACACATGCAAAGATGCAACTAGAATAGGCTCGGCTACCCTAAGAATGACATATGAGATGCGACAGTTCAATACATGTATTCAACTTGGAATTGAAATACAATGCAGTTAGCATGATGCGCCGAGCCCGGTGCATGCAATACAGATGAATGGATGCAAACATGCGAAGCATAAAGATGCTAATTGAAACATGCCCTAAACTAACCATCATAAGCTAGTAAATAAATAAAAAGGAGAAAGACGTGGGGTTGGAAGACATGCATCACACACACGCACACTTATTACAACGTTGCCCTCTCTCGGAGGGTCAGAAAGAATAATATAAATTTAGCTAACTAACAAGCTAATTAAATAGTTACAAACCACTTAACTAGTTAAGCAAATTAACTAATCTAATAAAGCGGTAAAACAGCCTCGAGAAGAGGGTCCAATGCAAGCGTGCTCGGCTCCGCTCGGAAATCCACCACCATGCACAAGCTGCCTCTGTTTACACTGCTCTGCATCTTTGAAGATTTCACAATTCCCAAGGTTGGTTCTGAAACACTCCCTGAACACTGTGGGAGGTCACCGGCCAAGAGGAAACACCACCGGCCATCCATCGAGCATGGATATGGATATCGGCCACAAATGTTTGGCCGGCCGGCACTGAATGTCACGCCCTAAACCCGCCCCTAAAAGTTTGGGCATGACCCATACGAAAACAGACACTAAACCTGTCACATATATATCATACGGGGCCTGAACGGAAGCCTTTAATAATATAAAATACATAAAACATCATCCATTGAGCTACTACTACCATGCCAGGACCGCACACATTGCACTAAATAAATATTATACAGATGGTTTACACACATAAGACTCGACTCAGCCTCATAAATAGGCACATAACAAAAATATAAATGAAGAAGAAATTATACAATCAACCCAAAAATATACATCCAATGCATAAGTCGGAACTCGGCAGAACTTTACAAAATGAACAGCCTCAGGTGGTGCCTGGACGCCTCAAGGTTAACAAGAGAAGTACAAGCCCTAAAGGTTGGGACTGAACTCCCGATGGGTTACCTACAGAAACAGACAGACAAAATATAGAATGAGCGAACTCAGTGAATAATAGTACATAAACAATATAATGTTTAACTTAAATAATCACACATAGAACTGCAGATATATCTGATTAATTACATTCCATAATTATTTCCAACATATCATGGGTCCTACTTCCGTAACAGAATAGTGTTAAACTCGGTCTATATAGGACTGTCACAAGCCTACAGATGCAGTACAACCAAAGGTCCAGATATAGCAGAACGGCCACCGGCCCATAAATAACAGAAGTAGTAAGGATAACGGAAATAATGTAGCAATAATGCATGAAATATGAGCAGTAATATCGAAATAATGCATCGCATAAAGCGTAAGTAGCGGGACGCATATAGCGTGGTACAGAAATAACAGATGTATGGACTCAAGAGGTGGCTCGTACGGATTCCAGAGGTGGCTCCCACCAAAGTGTAGCACTTCGTCTGCATAAACACTTTGCTCCATACCGTAACATTCTGACGAATGACCTAACGGTCCGTAATATCGAAATATAATCTTGTCGTAAATGTAGTCTTATGCATTTCCAGATTCCAAACCATTTTCATAATCATTTTCATAATCACTTCCATATTCAGATTTTGCATAAGATTATATGAGGTACACCCATAGTCCATCAGAACAGGTAGGTCCGAAGACCACAACAGGTAGGTCCGAAGACCACATCAGGTAGGTCCGAAGACCACATCAGGTAGGTCCGAAGACCACATCAGGTAGGTCCGAAGACCACAGCCACGGTATTGTTACCCCCGGGCGAGGGCCATAGGCCACGGTATTGTTACCCCCGGGCGAGGGCCATCCGGACTAAGGGTGCCACAAATACTTTTTAGACAACTGAACGTTCGTTCGTTTATTCCCAACATATCATAGCTTTTCATAAATCAATCATTTCGTTTCATAGTATACTGAAAATACGTAACGTAAGTTTAATAGAACGTTGCTGATATTTATTAGCAAATGTTGAACATATGTCACGGATTGAACACTTTCAGAAATACGAAGGTACCATGGTTCTATACTTTAAATCAATAGATCTCGGGATACATAAGCATCATTGTTCTATTTACTCACCAATTTACGGATAACAGAATGTTAATAATGTTTCTTAATGGTAAATCAATCACAATACTATATAAACTATAGTGCAATACCGATAACCATTAATCGTGGACGGGATACAGAATAGTTTCAGAGCCATCTCAATAGATGCCAAATCCTCCTATGCTCACACCAATTCTCAAATACAACCATGTTAGCATAATTGCCATGGAAAACAGAATATGCATAATCATAATAAGATTGATGTACATATGTAGTACTATTACTCAGAGTTACAATGGAGCGTTTGTCCCTCCCTGAGTGCATTCTGCATACGCACATAACTTACAAATTAACTCCCTTTTCCTTTTTAAATCATTAAGGAATTCTTCATTGAATCATTACATTCGTATGAATTATAATCATCTTAAAGTCATCAAAATAACATTCTAAAAATACCAGAGGACTGAACATTCAAAACTGAGCAATCAATAATTTTGCTCGGTCGAAAAAGGCGCCACTTTGGCGCCGAGCGATCGCATAAAAATACCAAACTACTGGGAGGTCGATTTTCCCGCTCGAGCGGGACTTCCTCCGCTCGAGCGTACCGGCAAATTTCTGAAAAAACTGGATTTCCTATCTTTCTAAATCTTTCCAATCTTTAACAATGCAAACAGGGCTTCAAACTAGACAAACTTAATATCAAATTAAGGTGCTAAATCACCCAATAAACCAACCACAACCCTCCTCAAGCCTTCAATCATACAATCCATCAATTTCATATGTAAAATAACCATAACTTCCTAAAATCCTCCTTATTCAAACCCAAACTTCCCAAAAATCTCATAATTCTTCTATACACTTCAAATATATAGAAATCACATAATTCAACAATAGAAATAACTCAAATCTGACTATGATTGTAAATATTGATGTGGATTCAACCCTTACCTCAATAATCAAACAAAAAGGTGAGCTAGAGATGGAGCCTTCACAATTCCAAGTTCTAATCGGATAAAAACGTTGATCTTCCCTTAATCTGCCTCCTTGATGCCAAAAATCATGGTGGATCATGATCAAAGTAAAGGAATTCAAGAGTGTAGGGCTAGGGTTTCGGACTAGGGAGAAAAGGAAAGAAGAAGGGGAAAGAAAATATCAAAAAGTGATCCAAAATCACGATTTAAAAGCTGCTGTCCCGAAAACTCCGCTCGGGCGCACCTTTTCCCCCTCCAGCGGGCCTACTCACAGCACAGATTCCAAAACTTCAAACAGGTGGAACTTTCCCCTCCCGGCTCCCTTTTTGGTCGTTCTTGTGTCCCAATTGGAGCCCCCGGAATAAGCTTTCCAATGGTTCTAACCTCATATCCAAATTCAAAATGTGGACAAAGAAAAGGGCAAAAGAGTGGCAGTTGTTCGTAAAATAACTATCCGAATCAAATTCTTTGGTTCAATCTTACCCTACCATCATATTGCCACCTCAATCAAAATCCCTAAATCCAAAAATAACACATGAGAGTCTCCACAAACATTCACCGAACCTTTAATAACTTTACGTGCACCTAGCTTCAATTCCAAAAGATATAGTTGAATCAACGCGTATTGGGGTCGTTACACTGAATGTGGTCGGTCGGCCATCTCTTCCTGCAGAAACCTGTTTTGACAGCAGCAGAGGGCAGACAAGACATGACAGTGCATTTCAAAGCAAATGTTTACACAACCAACCTCCCTATCATGTTCAAGACTCAAGGGAGTATGGTACTCGACCCTCGGGCCATCAATCACGCATTTCGATGCATGATGACCCAAGAAGCCAAAGTATGCATTTCAATGTCAAATGCAATGCACACAAAACATACAAAGGGGCCCCCAAACCTCAATCATGTGTGATTCAAGAGGCAAAAGGGATGCATGCACCATGTTATGGAACCTAAGCATACAAGCTAAGCATGCAACATGAGCATGTGATTAAGCAATGTGTACTAGGCACACAACCTAAGCAAACAAGCATGCGAGGCATGGAACAACAATGCTAATGACAAACATGTGACACCATGTGAAGGGGACTTAGCATGGAACATGTAAAGCATCTTAACAAAGAAAATGCATGCCAAATGCAATGTGATTCAAGCATGCGACAACATGCGATAGGCCAAGTATGCAACAACGCACAAGGCGAGCATGTGACAACATGCGAAGGATGGACTTATGCCAAGATGGACAGCTCTCTACTAGGTCAAAAACAGTGGCTAATATGGACTAAAATGATGGCTCAAAAGGCATGGAAATGAGGCTCATGCAATGGTCCAAAAATGAGGCATACAAGCACAACTCTCAAACGCATTTAAAGAATGGAAAACATGGGAACATGGCAACCTAATATGCTCTAAAATACCATGCAAAGTGATTCTAAGACATGAAAACACCTCAGTGTATGCATACAATAGGCTTCACAACTCAAAGCTAGGCATGGATATTGAACTACAAGCATGCATAACAAGCATCATTCGACCATGAGGCCCAAAAATAGAGCTAAGGAAGTCCAAAACATGCACAAAATTAGTTTAAGGCATGGCCAAAAAGTGCTAGAATCACAGGCCAAAATAGCATGCAATATAAGCTAGTGAAGGGGATTTACACTACAAGCCTATGAGGCATTCAAGAGGCCACAAAATTAGCACAATACAGAGGTATGATATGCCAAATAAAGCCCAAAAACCTGCTGAAACATGGTCAACACATGTTAGAATGAGGTGCTCCTGTGGAAGGCTATGAAGGGGGTTGCTCTACACATGCAAGAGGCAAGCCTTAAATGACAAAAACAACTTTGGAAAGAGTTCAAGAAGGCCCTAAAACTCACTGAAAAATGCCTGAATTAAGCTCAAGAAGTGTGCAAATATAGGCCCCTTTGTAAGGCCAAAAATGCAAGTAAACAAGACAATAAGGAGAGGGGATGGCCCTCTCCTTCTTAGGACCTCAAAACACCATCCTCACCACTTAAATCCCTCTGGATTTCAGTGGTGAGAGGGCCAATATAAGGTGCTCCCGAAGCTCACAAAAAAGGCACAAATAAGAAGCCAAACAAGGCCTAAGAGGGGGTAAACAACCCCAAAAACAAAAGTGTTCTTAAACAAACTTTAAAAGGACCTCAAAACAAGACTTTTTTCAGTTTATGACAAAGCTTGAAAATGCTTCTAAGTGTGGCTAAAATATGAAGCGAAATAAAGACCAAAAGAGGGTAAAGTGTGTTACCCTTGTAGTTTTAGCGAAACCAGCAGCTTTGAGACCAAAAAACCAGACTTTCAACCTCTGAAAATGGCCTCCAAGGACCTTAGATGAGTGGTGGAGGTGTGTGGCTATGAGGCGTGGTGCAAAGGGGTCAAGAACCAACACTTTTGGAGCTCAAAATATGGAGATAGAGAGAGATACAACTCTTGTGCCTTAGACCCTTTTTTTTCAACCCTTGCAATGGAAGAGGAGCTCTTCTTTTATAGAGGAAGAAAGGTCCAAGCTTCTCTTATAAGCTAAAGCAAAAGGGGTCAAGCTTCTTGAGGAAGCTAGAGCAAAGGGGTCAAGCTTCCTCAAGAAGCTAAGAAAGGTCCAAGCTTCTCTTAGAAGCTTAGAGCAAAGGGGCCAAGCTTCTCTAAGAAGCTTGGAGCAAAGGGTTCAAGCTTCTTGGAGAAGCTAAAACAAAGGTTCAAAAGGTCCAAGCTTCCTCAAGAAGCTAAATCCAAGGGTTCGAAAGGTTCAAGATTCCTCAAGAAGCTAAAACCAAGGGTTCAAAAGGTTCAAGCTTCCTCAAGAAGCTAAAACAAGGGTTCAAATGGTTCAAGCTTCCTCAAGAAGCTAAAGCAAAGGTTCAAAAGGTTCAAACCCCCTCCCCCCAAGAAAAGGCCTCGGTCAGAAAAAGTGGCCGATTGACTAAAATCAGTGGCCGGCCGACCAAATACAATGCCGATCGGCCAACACCTTTGGCCGGTAACAAGAAAACAGGGCCGGTGGCCTCAAGCCATGGTCGGTGAGGTGTGGGGATGGCCTACAAGCAATTTTCCACCCTCAGAAGCAAAACAACAAGGATTTGATGCAAAACCAAACACAAAACAAACAAGTCGAGAGGTCTTTGAGGCAAGGCACGTAGCCGAAACCTCCGAGAACTCAAGACGAACACAAACGTGGATAATCATCGAGTGTTCAAACGATGACGTCCAAGTATCGAGGACGGTCAAAAATGGGATGTCTACACATATCATGCAAATATCTCAAATATGACATGCTAGGGGGGCCCAAAGTGCAAGGCTAGCAAAGTCAAATACACTATAGCTATACAAAGTGAGCCTCAAAAGGCCTAGAACAACCAAAACAGTCCTAAAGACTGTCAAAATAATGCTAAAACATGTATGGAATATAGCCAAAATAAGCTGGCATGATTGGCCAAAACAACAAGTATGTTAGACTAGTAAGCATGGATTACACTACAAGTGTATAAAGCATGCAAGAGGTGAGTCCACCAATCAAAATCAGAGTTATAAAATGCCAAAATAACACCAAAAACATGCTTGAACTAAGCTAATTCAAACCGAAAGAGCATGCTTCTTTGTAAGGCTAACAAGGCTAGCAAAGAGGATTTACACTACAAGTGCAATAAGCATGCAAAAGGTGACCAAGACAGCCAAAAACAGAGTTATGGAAGGTCTGATAAGTCACAAAGCCATAAATAAGTAAAAACACATGCTCATTTGGTTGGCCATCAACACTAGCAAGCAAGACAAGAGGAGGGGGGACAACCCCCTCCTATTTGGGGCCTCAAAACCAACTTTTCATCACTAAAATTCCTCTAGAATTTAGTGGTTTAAAGGCCAAAAAAAATTGGTTTAAAAGGTGTTAAAAGATAGCTCAAAAGGCCTCACAAGTCAAGGAGCAAAAGGGAGAGACAACCCCCTAGCCAAACAATGATTAAACCACCATTTTAGAACCTCAAAATTAGAGTTTTTTATGGTTCAAAACCAGCCCCAAAATAGTCCAAAACAATGGAAAAAAGGATGGTGAAGCAAATGTGAAAGACAATCTTAAAGGGGTGAGTGATTACCTTTGGAGCACTTGCAGCAAAACAACCACTTTTCTTGAGCCAAAACCACCTTTAGAAGCCCAAAACAAGTTCCAAGTGACCTCAGCCCAATGGTGATCAAGTCTTCTTAAGGGTTGATAGGCTAAAGATGGTTGTATGCAAGCCTTCTAACACAAATGCTCAAGAGAGAGGATTGTAGAGAGAGAGGTTCTAGTGTGAGAAGCTCCCAAACCTTTTGCCAAAAATGTTCTCTCTTTGTTCTCACCCTTGAAAATGAGGTATAAGGCTTCATTATATAGCAAAATATCAAGTTTGGTCAAAAATATCTGAGCTAGGACAGGTGGCACAAGCTGGAAACAGCTGGAGGAGAAATATCTGCCAATTTTGGGCTTTCTTGACATTTTTGGCCAATCGGCCAACATTTTTGGCTGATAAGGTTCACTTTTGGTCGACCTATGGCCGATGAGGTCAAATTGTGCCGATGGACTTCCATAGAGGCCGATGGAAAAAATCAGTCATGGTCCCTGGCTTGAAGCAAGCCTAATTCCTTCATCTGGACTCCTTTTCATGCCATTCTTGAGCCTAAACTATAGCCCCGAAAGTCTTCTTTCCAAATTTGAAAGCCTCACCTCAAAATTACATGTGTGTGAAGAGATATCCCTCTTTGAAGGCTGCTCAGTTTCGGTCCAACCAGAATGATGCCCAATTTCAGCCAATCATATCTGCCCCATCCGGACTGGGCTTTAGGAGATTCTTCTGTGTAAAATGAATCCCTAGAAGTCTTCTTTCCAACGGTGGTGTCCTCATATCTTAACTCCAAGTGCATAGATAGATAGGCCTGATTTAGCAAGGGCCACTCAACTCTCTCTTAACGGTTCATGCCCATCTTCTTCCTCAACTACGTTTCTTCCCTCTTAACGGTTCATGCCCATCTTAGCAAGGGCCACTCAACTCTCTCTTAACGGTTCATGCCCATCTTCTTCCTCAACTAGGTTTCTTCCCTCTTCTTTCCAACGGTGGTGTCCTCATATCTTAACTCCAAGTGCATAGATAGATAGGCCTGATTTAGCAAGGGCCACTCAACTCTCTCTTAACGGTTCATGCCCATCTTCTTCCTCAACTAGGTTTCTTCCCTCTTCTCCTCTTTTCTTCAACTCCAAACCCGCGAACAAGGTTTTTTGAAATATTTTTCAAAGATTTCATCTCTCTTTCATTCATTTCCACTTTGTCCTCACTCGGTTTACCGAAAAGCGCAACATTTGACAAAATGTGAGCCTCGGAACATCGTAGAAATTTCTTTTCAAAAACATTTTGAAAGAGAGGGTTTTAAGGTCTAAAAACCATTCAAAATAGCTTTGGTCTAAAATGGAGTGTAAGGTTGGGATTTGACTCTCCTCTTGCCAAAGAAATTGAACATTTGCTCTGCACACCTTTCATCACCAAGTAAACCATCAGTAATGCCCAAGTCTTAAGGTCGGTCAAAAATGGGGTGTCTATAGTATGACATAGAAAACAAACCAAGGATAGAAGGGACACATTTTGGCCGATTTTGTTATTGAGTTTACTTCAAATTTGATTTTGGGGCCCAAATAGATGAACCTCAGACTCGAAGGGATAGTAAAACCAGAAGATATGCAGGTTGTGGTCCAGTCTTCCTAGCCTGTTGAGGAGATTGTAACCCAAAAAAAACAAATTTGAGAAGTTGAAGCCTTGTAACATATATATTAGTGAATCCTTTCATGCGATAACCAAGTTGCATAACATATTCATGCATTCATTCAGGGTAGGAAATTCTTGTGTTTCATTTGCATTATGCATATGATTTGGTTTCTATTGAAGAAGTTGGAATTTGTTGAGTATAAGTAGGAGATTTAAGAAGTTTTGGAAAATTTGAATATGAAACCTTAAGATAGAAAGCTAGGCAAGTAATGAGAAGTAGGGAAATTATTTGAATTGGAATATTGAAAGCCTAGATGACTTAGAAAACCTTAAGTAAGGAGCTTATTGACCTTAGTCTAATGATATAGCCCAATGGTTAATCAAAAATTAAGTACGATTAGTAAAAGTTAAACAATAGCTTAAGCCTAAGTAAAGTTAATTAGACTTACAAAGATTAGGATTTAAACATGGTTAATTAGAGCTAAACCTATTAATTAGCTTAATAAGGTAATAAGTGAATTAATCTAATTTGATCCCACATATAGAGAAGGTTGGAGAAAGATGGAGAAGGTTAGAGAGTTTGTGTTCTTGAGGAGCTAGGAAGAAAGCAAGGAGAAACCAAGAGGGAGCGAAGGAGAAATTCATATAAAAACTTGAAATCAAGCTTAGAAATCCAAAGAAAATAATTAATAAGTAAGAAATCCATCCCTCTTCCATATTTTGTTATCATAACCTAGCTGGAAATTCATATGAAATAAGTTTTGGAAAGATTCAAATAAAAGAAAATAAGAAAGTTAGAACCTAAGAAGGGATTTGAAGATTAGTTTGAAAAACTATGTTTTGAATTGGCTTTATTTTAGATTTAAGCTACATAAGGTTTGTTCATGAGCCTACACTATTACTGTATGCTTGAAAGCCTTCAAACCTTGTCCTAGCTAATGGAAAGTTAAAAAATAAAGAGAAGTTTGAAAAAGATATGAGAATTGAATTAAATCTTGTCTTTTGGTTGTTTTGTTCTCAAAACCATGTACACAAATACGTTTCTATAGGTTTTTCCATCATGTTTTCATGCATTGGGATGTTATATAACATATGTTGGGACTTTAAAGTGAAGAAAATGGGAATAAGAAGCCAAGAACTGCCAAGAATAACACCTGCTCAAACTTCCCACACATAAGGTTGCAAGAACTACACACGTGCGGCAACCCTTCCTAGAAACCATTTTTAGGACTAAAAAAACCATAGGTGCATCCTGTATGTGTGGCCAGGGTTCTACACATGCGGCCCAGGACCCTGCACATGCGGAATTCTGGGCATTTGCTCGTTTCATTTTCTTGTCGATTCCTTTAACCCTCGGGCACCCATATACATGTTTTGAACCTAATCAAAAGTTGAACACAATTAGAGACCCATCTAAATCATGTCTAATTAGGAAAGAAAAAGCTAAGTTAAAATAGTTTAATTGTTAAACCTTTGTTTTATCGATATTTGTATTCTTATGTATAAGCCAAGATCGATAAAGTGTGAAACCAAGCACAAGCCAGCTGCGAGTAATATTATTGTAAGGTTATGTTCAAAAATTTGTTAGGAAAACTTGATGATATGCTATGGATTATGAAAATTTTATTTTAATTTTGAATGAACGAACATCATGTATTTTGTTTAAAAGTATCAATGGCATCCCTAGATAGTCCTAGCCATTGGGGGGATAGTCTAAAAGTACCATGGCTATGTTTGAGCTCCACTGCCACTGAAGTGTGGATTGTCTAATTGTACCTGAGTCAATTATCCCATTAAGAGGCTCTAATGGATGTATCAAGTATCATGCTTTGTTTATAAGAAAATTTTATTAATGTTGAATGCCTTTGTAAATGCTATATGAAGTGATTCTTTATTAATGAAGTTGGAATTTTTTCAATCACCACTTTACTTTGATATTATTCACCGGGCTTGGTTCATGCTTATATATATATATATATATATGTAGATGTCCAAGAGGAGGAGTGTTGATATAGGTCTTGGACCCATTTCGAGGAGTCTTTTCTTTTATTTTCTTCGTTTGTTACTTTTGTCTTCCAAATGCGTTTTTTCTTTTCTTTTCTTCTTTTGTTACTTTTGCCTTTTTGGAAGACGAGTTTGGTGAGGTTTTGTACAAATCACAAGTTTTTGTACTTATGGATGTAAATAAGCTTCTTTTTTGTCTATGTATATGATGTGAATTATTCAAAAGATAAGTAATAAAAATTGTATATTCATTTTATATTACTTATGCATTGTTCTATGGACCTAATAGATTAATAATGAAAGCTTTGTTGTCAAGCCCTAATATATATCTCAGTCCCTTCATGATTTTTCAGGCTAGGCCTTTGGTAATCAGGGATTACTAGCCAATCACCTCACTATCCTATAAGAGCAAAATAGGGTCATGATTTGGCTATTTTTCGATGGAAGTTTCAACTGACAAGGAGTGAAGGTAGGAATTGTTCAAACTGCACTAGATGGACAGATGATTGAATAGTCGATTAAGTTGGGGTTCAAGGCCAACAATGAAGTAGAATACGAGGCATTGATCGTAGGTATGAGGTTAGCAACAGCAGTTGAAGCCGATGATGTGATAGTCTATTGTGACTCCCAGCTCATTGTCAATCGAGCGATGGACAACTATGATGCTCGAGATGAGAGAATATCAGCCTACATGGAAAAGGTCATTCAACTATTGAGACAATTTAGAAGTTATCATCTCCAGCAAGTGTGCTAAGAAGACAATAGCCAGCTCAACGCGTTGGCTAACCTAGCTTAATCTATGAAGACAGACAATCCTAGAACCATTATGATTGACTATTTGTCAACCCATGTTTTGAGCCCTTGATTGTTGAGTATGAAGCAATGTGTTAAGCTCGGTCCAAGTTGGATAGACTTCCTTGTGACCTTAATAAGATATGGCAGACTACCAGAAGACAAGAAGGAAGCATACAAGGTAAGGTTCAAGTCGACAAGGTTCTGTTTGTCAGCTAAAGGCCATCTTTACATAAGGTTCTTTACAGGACCACTATTGCAATGTGTGCATCCTTTTCAAGTCGAAGACTTCTTGTATGAAATACAGGAAGGAGTATGTGAACGCTATGCTAAGGGCAGATCATTGGCCCATAGAGCAATCACACAAGCATATTGGTGGCCCTACATGTAAAAAGACGCTGAGGCCTATGTGAGAAAGTATGGGAAGTGTCAGAGGTTTACACCTTTGATACATTAGCCTACTGAAGACCTAAATTGAGTGTTCAATCCCTAACCTTTTGCCCAATGAGGCATGGATCTAGTTGGACAATTGTCACAATCAACTAGCTAGAGGAAGTTTCTTCTTGTCGTAACCAATTACTTTATGAAGTGGATAGAGGCTGAACCTTTAACCAAAATCAGTGATATGGATGTTAAGAACTTCATCTGGAGGAACATCAAGTTGAACAAGAACTTTTGCACCAAGTACAAGATCGAGAACTACTATTCAATACCTAGTTTTCGTCAGAGTAGTGACCAAGCTGAAGCATTGAACAAGACCATCTTGGGCGAAATCAAGAATAAATTGGAAATAGAATAAGGTAAGTAGGTAGAAGAGTTGCCTAATATACTATGGACATATTGAACTACGCTGAGAAGATCAACTAGAGAGACCTCTTTTGCTATGGCTTACAACGCAAAAGCAATGATACCTCTAGAGATTGGCTTTCTTGGATTAAGAACACAAGTCATGGAGAATGGGCAAAATGAGGCATTCTAAGCCCGAGATCTTGATTTGATTTTAGAAAGAAGAAACAAAGCAGCACTTTAGCTGGGGGCGTATCAGCCGGGATTTGCTAGAGCTTACAACAAAAAGGTTAATCCTAAAGAATTCAAAGTAGGAGACCTCATCCAAATGAAAGTTATTAGCAACAAGAAGGATCCTGGGGAGGGCAAACTTGGCCCAAACTAGGAAGGACTATATAAGATTACCTCGGTTGACAGTGTAGGAGCATATTGGCTAGAAGATTGTGATGGCAAGCAGCAGCTAAGACCTTGGAACACCAGCAACTTAAAGTTTTCTATCGTTAGTAGTTTACTTTTTGATGAAACATAGAAGTTTTTAGCCAATGCTTTCATTAATAAAAGTTTAGTTCGATTTGTTCGTTACAACCTGTTGTTGATAGGATTCTGATATGTAACTTGTATAGAGAGTTAGGATAAACTTAGGCTGATGTGGTGTTTTAACGAGAAACCAAATGTTTAACTTAGACTTACCAAGAATGTAGAGTGGAACTAAGTTAAAGGGATATTTCAATGAAAAACATGACGAAATTAATTGAGATTCTACTAGGGGCAGTTGTGTTAGTCTGTCGACCCAGTTAGTTAGGGATATGCAAAGTCGAGGTAACGAGTAGAAAGGAAATTGGTACACTAAGGTTAAGCCTTAAAGTGTTTTGTTTAGATGAGCTAAACTGATGACCTTGGTCAAGGATACCAAGATCTGGAAGACCTAGGCATGACAAAATGTTGGTTCAACAATGTGAAAGTCTGTTGAGCTCACATTCATGTTAGGGGGCAAATAGTCGAGATGAGTAAATGGAAATTTGAGTTAGTGATTTGAAAGTGGCACTTGGTAAATTTTTTTTAAAAAAATTTATGTAGATATTCAAGTTATCCGAGATGACAAATCGTGTAATCCAAGATAATCACTCTATCCGAGATGATATTGGATCAAGGATGCTACACATAGAAGAAAGTTTTGAAGACATGAAAGTAAACAAGACGTGCAACAAGCAAAAGCAAAGCTTGGAATCAATAATTAGACAAAAATAGAAACTTGCATTTACAGAAGGAAGATTTTGATTACACTAGTGGGCACATCGGTCAGTTAACAAAAGTCATTGTTCAGAGACGAAAGTATTGAAAAGAAAAAAAAATCTAAGTCTAAGCTTTTGGCTGAGTTTCAGTTTGATCCTTGGATTGAGAAGTAGCAGATAGGAGGGCTTCAGTGGTCTTGATGGTAGAGATGTTGGCTCAGTATCAATGGAAATCTCCTCTTTTATTTCCTTGAGGGTCTTCTTAATAGTCTTCTCGGCTTTGTTGGTGACAGAAGAAGTGCTCTTGCTAATCTCGTCATCATCTCCTGCGAGGTCAAGGATGTCATCATTTAGAGTTAGGGACTTGGCATCTGTAGGAGTGTTTTCCACTTTTTCTTTTTCACCTCCACCTTCTAAGCCATCTGTCTCTTTTGCTTGAGGGTCATCGGTAGGTGGAGGGGGGAAAGACACGGAAAGTTTTGATAGATCCGAGAGTAGCGAGTCCTTGGGGACAACAGTAACTCTCAAGGCAGCAACCCATCTGAGAGCATAGCCTTTGTTGTAGGCAATGTTGACTTGCTCCTTGTATTTGTCTCAAACGAAGTCCTGCCCCTCCTTATTAGCCTTGGCATCAACCTCCTTGATTTCTTGGGCCTTGGTTACCAGAGCCTCGACCAACTTCTTCTCGGCCATGACAACTCTTTCCTCAGTAGCCTTAGCAATGACTTCCACTTTCTGGGCTTTGGTCTTGGCGGCAATGACTGTTGTCTGTTGTTTTTCATGCTTATTCTCTAAGTCATTAAGTTGATAAAGATATTCTACTAACTTCTAAGTTTACTTGGTCAGATTTTTCTTCATTATCTCGATTTTAGGCCTAAAGGAATAAGCATGTTGGACAGACTACGAAGGAAAGAGATTAGTAAGTATAAATAAAATGCTCTAAGTGTTAAGTAAAAGAAGCATGTTAAGGAGCTTACTAGTACATAGTATTGCATCATTCGAGCGAAGTGCTCATGCTCATTGTAGTCACTGATTGAATCTATGTCGGATGACAATAGTAACCCAGTAATGAGAGCGGTAACAACTTCAAGATTCGTGGAGGCACTATCTCTGACTTTAAGTAGTTGATCACCGACATGGATCTTGAGGAACAAGCTGTCATCAGGAGTGACATCACTTGATTTGCCCAGCCTAATAGACCTCAACTGTTTACCACTAGGAGCTTTGGCTAATCCTGAAGATGATTGTTTTTCAGCAGCCATCTAACAGATAGGCATGATGTCTTCTAGATCTTTGACCTGAGAGGTCGGTGCTTTTGTTTGTTTAGCCTTTGTCGTGGTCTTTTTGATTCTTTTTGGTTTTTAGACTAATAGACGAGATGAAGTGGACTAGACTGTGATGATGCTTGGGATGTCATCCAGAAGGTCTTTGACAATGGAAGCTCGGTGAGCCATTTTGTCGGTAGTAGCAATGATGGTTACACTGTGGATGATTTTTAAAAGGGCAATAAGAGGGTCGTATGTCGGCAATTACTTTTCTCGACGCTTCTTACTTTTGGTTCTAGATGTTGGATTGCCACTTTTTTAGTATCTTCGTTGGCATGGGGCAGCTAGAATGTGTTGAGAGGGTGCCAAGGTGGATGGTTGGTTAGCTGAGTCAAAGATGAAGCCTTGATCTGGACAGGCGGAACACCTCAAGGTAGTTGCTGATAGCAAAGCTTGACCACTTGATAGAATATTAGGGAGCCGAGATTGGTAGATGGCAATTGAGCAAGAGAGGAGCCTTTCATTCTTGGAGGGGTAGATCTAGGAGGTGATTAACATCAACTCTTTTAACTAGGCTTTATGGATTGACTTGTTGGGTTGAGGAAGTTTTGCAAAACAGAGAGAGATAAATTAGACAATTGACTAAGTGTAAGATGTTGTCATATTGGCACTTAGGGAATATGGGATCTAAGGCTAGGGCAGTTACTCTCATGATCTCCTAAGATACCTCAGTGCAAAGGATATAGGCGAAGGTTGTAATTCGGAGCAAACTCCCAATTACCCGATATGATCAGGTAGTCTTCTCCAGTACCCTTATTGGAATCTTGAAAGCCGACTATCATTTTGTAGATTGTGGATCTAGGTTTGAGAATGTAATAACCTGACTCTTTCATATGCTTTAATTCCCTCATTCTATGTGTGATTATATGTGTGCTTATGTGTTTGATGTGAAATTTCATGTTTTAATGTGTGAATTACATGTTTATAAATTTGTATCTGTCATTTTTGAGAAAATCTATTGAAATTATGACCTTTGGAGTGAAAATTGAAAGCCTTAGAGGCGCGATAAACCGAAATTGACTTTACAGTTATGAATATTACTCACTAAGCCTTGCTCACTCTGGATTTGTATATATTTATGTAGGTGATCAGCTCAGAGGCCAGCCCTAGGTCAATTTTAGGAACTTATGATGGACATGTTTTGTTAAGCCTCCAAAGTTAGAGCCTTTTGTCTTTTTTTGACGAGTTCCTTTGATGCCACATTTTTGTTAAGTCTTTGGTGGCTTTTATTGAACACTTGGTCAATATGTAATTTTTGAACTTCTAACTCTTTGTATATAGCTACATGAGTTGGACTTGTATATATATGAATTGTGTATGTGAACTGTCTATATGTGACTTGATGTTTAAAATCCTAGCATATAAGCATTGCTCAATGGACGTTCTGTTATTTTATTTGCTTCCACTCAGGCCTCGTTATGATAAATTCTTGGTAATTTTGTCTGAGGCCGTAAGTAATGAAGAGGTTACTGGCCGGTCATGATCCAAACTTTTAGGGGTGGGTTTGGATCGCGACAGTTGGTATCAGAGCATGAGTTAATTCCTCACACCGAGGTCAATTTGAGCTTTAAGGAGTCTAGAAAAGACTTAGGCTACATGGATGATGTTTTTCTATGATGTGCATACAATATGAAAGATGATATAATAATTTGTCAATGTATGCAATGAACATTGTCAATGTGTACTTGTGTATCTTTTCTGTGTGTATTATAATCCACTGATATATAGATCATAGTGAGGACAATGAAGGATGATTCGAAGGAATCCACCTCCACGTGGCTGGATAGGTTGGAAAGGCTGATAATGGATATGGCAGAAATTATGAGACATCAGCAATAACAACAGCAACCACTGTTGCAACCAATGCCTATACCACCACCAGTGGTGCAAGACCATCAAGCTGAGGACTAGACAATTGTACTTATGAAAGAGTTTAAGAAGATGAAACCACCGTTGTTTAAAGGGGGAATTGATCTGATGAAAGTAGAGGCATGGATACTGGGAATCGAGAAATTATTTGAGGCATTCCTATGTACTGAGGCGTAGAAAGTACAACTTGTTGCCTCTACTCTCGAACATGAAGCACGGAGATGGTGGATGCTCACTAGAAATGAACATCAACGATTGAACTAGGCTCGATTTTTGGAGCTTTTCTATGAAAAGTATTTCCCACAGTGTATGAGAGATAAGAAAGTGACAGAGTCTGAGACTTTGAGGCAAGGAAACAAGACCATAGCAAAATACGAAGTGTAATTTGCAGAACTAGCCTATTTCGCACCACACATGGTCAATACGAATTACAAGAAATCAAGAAAGTTTGAGGGAGGACTTTGGAACACCATTCTAGATTGGATCACAAAGTGGATACAAATTACAAGAAATCAAGAAAGTTTGAGGGAGGACTTTGGAATGCCATTCTAGATTGGATGAATGTGTTAAAATTGCCTACATATGTCAATGTGTTAGAAAGAGTGATAATGGCTACGGGTAATATAGCTGCTCAAATCGAATTTCCGTGTGGAAAGGGAAGAGATAGAGTATGCAAGTACAAAGGGGATCAGTGGCACCCCATAATAAGAAACCGAATTTGGGGACCTCTAGTACTTCTGCCTCTACTTGTGACTCAGAGCCAGTTTGTCCGAAATGTGGGAAGAGACACCACGGGACTTGCTGTCGGGTAACTGGGGCATGCTTCAAGTGTGGAAAGACGGGTCACTTAGTGAGAGATTTCCCTTAGAGAGACTGACAAAATGGGAATAGAACCACTACAAGTTTAGCCGGCTCAACTCCAACTCCAACAACAAAGACTACTGCCAAATCTACTGGTACCAGAAATGATGTGAGACAATGAAGGGTTTTTGCCTTCGTCCCTAGTGATGTGCAGAATACGGAGGCTATGGTATCAGGTACATTCTCTATTTATGGTCACCCTGCTCATGTGTTGTTTGATTTGGGTTCCACCCATTCATTTGTGTCGAAAACATTTGCTAGTCATTTGAATAGACCTATGGAACCATTGCATTATGTGTTCTGTGTGTCTTCACCATCGGGGGGCTCTATGTTATGTACGTCTATTTATCTTGCATGTGAGATGTTGATTGGGGAGGTTCAGTTATATGCTAATTTGTTGCCTCTTGATCTGGATTATTTTGATATAATATTGGTGATGGATTGGCTAAGCAAAATACCATACGACTATTGATTGTACGTCAAAGCAAGTTATTTTTCGATCTCCAGGACAATCTGAATTTATTTTTATAGGACATGGGGTAATTCCTCCACCTTACTTGATCTCAGCTATGAAAGCATGTAAGTTATTGCAAAAGGCTTGTCAGGAGTATTTGTGTAGTATTTTGAATAGACAACTAGCGGATGTGTGTGTTGATAATATTCCGATTGTCCGTGAATTCCCAGATGTCTTTCCGGAAGAGTTGCTAGGGGAGCTAGTGGACCGTGAAATTGAATTTGCAATTGATATAGTGCCAGGAACTCAACCCATTTCAAAAACTCCTTATAGAATGTCACCGATTGAAATAAAAGAATTGAAGGTATAGTTGCATGACCTTCTTGATAAATGGTTCATAAACCCGAGTACCTTTCCTTGGGGCACACTAGTTCTTTTTTGTAAAGAAGAAAGATGGGACACTTCGGTTATGTGTTGACTACCAGGAGCTCAATAAAATAACAGTAAAGAATAAGTATCCCTTGCCTAGAATCGATGATTTATTTGATCAACTACAAGGTGCGCAAGCCTTTTCAAAAATCGATTTGAGATCCGGGTATCATTAATTAAAGGTAAAAGCCAAGGACATTGAGAAAACTGCTTTTCGAACCAGATACAACCATTATGAATTTTTAGTTATGCCATTCGGGGTTACTAATGCACCGGCGACTTTCATGGATTTGATGAACTGTGTTTTTAAACCATACTTGGATGAATTTGTGGTTGTGTTCATTGATGACATACTCATTTATTCGAATAGTATTGAAGCTCATGAGAACCATTTACGATTAATTCTTCAAACACAAAGAGAGAAGAAACTATATGTGAAATTAAAGAAATGTGAATTTTGGTTACATGAAGTGGGGTTTTTAGGACATGTAATTAATAAGGAGGGTGTTTCTGTCGATCCACACAAGATAGAAGCCAT
This sequence comes from Camellia lanceoleosa, assembly GCA_025200525.1. NCBI lineage: Eukaryota > Viridiplantae > Streptophyta > Magnoliopsida > Ericales > Theaceae > Camellia > Camellia lanceoleosa. Next base: position 149,659,581 of record CM045759.1, read on the forward strand.
TGTGAATTGGCTAACTCCTATGAATGTCACAGAGGTGCGTAGCTTTTTAGGTTTAGTAGGATACTACCCGAGATTTGTTAAAGACTTTTCCAAAATTACAGTACCGCTTACCCAATTGACCCAAAAGGGTGTCCCATTTGAGTGGACATAACAAAGAGAATCTACCTTTCAGGAAATGAAGACAAGGTCAACTACAACACCAATTCTTGCTTTACTGACCAGTATGGAGGGGTTCGTGATTTACAGTGACGCCTCTTACAAATGATTGGAATGTGTACTCATGCAGAATGGAAGGGTCATTACATATGCTTCTCGTCAACTCAAGCCGCATGAAAAGAATTATCCCACACATGACTTGGAACTAGCTACAATGGTATTTGCTTTGAAGATATGACGACATTATTTGTATGGTACAACATGTGAGGTCTACACTGACCACAAAAGTCTAAAGTACTTTTTTACCCAAAAGGAGTTAAATATGCAACAGAGACGGTGGTTAGAACTTATGAAAGATTATGACTTACAAATCCACTACCACCCCGACAAAGCTAATACAGTTGCAGATGCTCTTAGCATAAAAGTTATGGGGAATTTGGCAAGTTTTCTCACAGGGCAAAAAGAGTTGCTACTTGACTTGGAAAGCATGGACATGGAAATTGTATTATGTGATTAAGGCGTAGTGTTAGCAGCAATATCAGTACAATCGGTAATAATTGAAGAAACTAAACAAAGGCAAATGGAAGATGACTTCCTAAAGAAAATTTGTGATGAAATGGAAACAAGGCCAAGGCCTAGGTTCACCCTTGAAATTCAGTGTTGAAATTTAAAGATAGGTTGTGTGTCCCAAATGTTCCAGAAATTAAAAGAAGGATTATGGAGGAAGCACATAAGTGTAGCTCAACTTTATTCGTGCCCCCCTTCGGAGAGCTCAAATTGGTCCTACAGTTCGGACTCCTATCGCGGTTCTGAATCTAGTCTCACAAAGTGCAATGTGAGACTGATAAACACCAAAGAGTACAATCCAGCAAATCATTTTGGAAAATCAGATTTTAAATCAAATAATGCAAAAAATTGGACTGCTTTGCCAGATTATAGAGTCGTCACCTAAATATTTTATTTTTGGAAAATTTAGGAAACCCTGACTCATGCCAAAGGCCACGTGTCCGTCATCACCAAAGTTGCCTCCGCTTGAGAACTTGGGTACGAGAGGGGAAGGTCCTGAAATGAGCACCCCCGCTCGCTTAATCGAAGGATCGACATCTAATAAACATGATATGTTATTTTATAAACACATGTGTTCTTATTCCGATTATTAGCTAACTTTGCTATGTGACACACACAAGCAAGTATAGACTAAATTGCAAGAATTGGAACGAATTTGACTCATGTTTGTTTTCAAAAATGGTTTGAAAATGCCACCCTCAAGTGGGCTAAAGTGTGGATTTGCCACCAAACAAGATGGACTTAAAACATGATTTCCCACTTCGCAAAGTAGGATTTAAAACTCACATTTATCGAATTGTTCCAATTCAAGCAACAAAGCCTTCATCCACAGGCATTCATGCAGTTTAGCATTTAAGCAAATAGCCTCATGGTAAGCATGCAAAACATGGCATTATGGCAATTATAGTCATGCAATATGCGAAAGCATAAAACTTACCGAGTACTCCAAGCCAAAACAATAACTAGTTAGAAACAATGTGTGATCCTAACTATACAAGAGGCCTAATGCAACACATGCAATAATGCAATAAATAGGCTCGGCTATCTAAGATGACATATGAATGCAACAATTTGATAACATGCTGTTAAACACGTATTCAAATAAGTATTGAAACAACAATGTTGTTTGAATGATGCGCCGAGCCTCGGTGCATGCAAGACAAATGAATAATGCAATCATGCAAGCATAAGGTATGCTAATTGAAAATGACCCCTAATCTAACCATCAAAAGCGGGTAAATAAAAGAGAGAAAGATGTGGGGTTGGAAGACATGCACACACACACACACTTATTACAATATTAGGCCCTCGCGAAGGACGGTCCGAATGAATAAGAGCTAAGCTACTCTAAGCTAAGCTAGGCAAACTAATCTAATTAAACTAATTAGACTAATTATTACAAATCAACGAACAACTAGTAAACTACTTACTAATTATTACAACACTTAATAAATTATTACAACAAACAATGCTAATTAACTAAGTAACTAACATATTAAACTATGTTGCTACTACTCTTCTCCAGGAAGTAGAAGATGCGTGCGCTCAGTTTTTGCCCTGAAAAGCCCAGCGGTTTGCTCTTGAAAGGCTCTGTTTGCAGGGTTACTCCAAGAACTTTCTGCTCCACCTTACCAGACCAATGCTGAGGAGTGCACCAGTGGCCTGCCGACCATGAATACTTGTTGTCGGCCACCTGCCGGCCAAAAGTGTGCCTCTGCCAGCCAAGGATGAAGCATTGCCAGCCATCAGTGGGCCACTGCCAGCCACTGGTGTGCTGAATCACCACTCTGCAACAGAGCACAAACAGAGGAAAATGGAGGGTTTTCCAAGGGTATGTTTGTACCATGCCCTTCTTTATCATTTCAAAGCATCAAATGAGTGGCACTTCTTGGATCCAAAACCACCAATCAAGCATTTTCAATGTATGATGGCCAAAGATCCAAGTTGTACACTTTCAATAAATGCACAAATAAGACTCAAATGGCCACCACCCTATCATGCATGATCAAGGGTGACGGCGACCAAGAAACGTGACATGTTTCATCACTTTGAGTATGAAACGTCCCTTATTCCTTGTGTTTGGATTAACGTCTGATCCAAACACATGCAATGCAACAAAATATTCTTATCTTGTTCATATTTTACTTGCCCAATTTTGTTTACTCATTTTACATTACCAAACCATTCTTTAACCGGTTAAGTCCAAAATGAGTGTCCTCTAATGAGAGAGGGGTCAACCAAAGGATGATTTAAGACATGAGATTGATCATGCCTTTGGCTAGGAGGAACCCTCAAAAGAGGGTTAAAGCCATTGAACACAAGCTCTGTCTCAAGCTTAAACACAATCATAAGGCTAACCAACCCTCAAACAAATAGAAAAATGAAGAAATGAGGGAGGTTGCAGACTTTTTTTAGTGCTGAAATGGCATGCAAAAGACACTAAATCATGCAAGCAACACATGCAAGACATGTTCCAAAGACAAAAACATTAAACTAGTGACGAGCATTACACTAGAGGCATGCAATATCAAGCTTAAATGACCAAACCGGCTCTGGACAGAGCTTAAACATGCCAAAATAGTGGCTAAAACATGCTGAGATTGAAGCATAAAAGGCAAGAAAAATATGCGCACATGATAGCTCGCAAACAAGGCTCAAAGCACAACTCTCAAAAGCAATGAAAGAGTGAAATAAGTGAGAGTGTAACAGAGGTATATACACTGAAATCACATGTTACATGATGCTACAACATGTAATCATCTCATGCAAAACATGTTAGAGGCCTTAAAACACAAAACTAGTGAAGGCATTTGCACTATAGCTATACAAAGCATGAGCCATATGATCAAAGAAGCCCAAAATAGAGCTAAAGTAGGCCAAATTAGTAGCTAAAACAAGTGGAGATCAAGTCACAAAAAGGTAGAAAAACATGCTCACATGTTAGGCTATCTACTCATGCAAACAAAAGACAAGGAGGGGAGGCCACCCCCTCCTATTTTGGACCTCAAAACCAACTTTTTACCACTAAAATTCCCCTAGAATTCAGTGGTTAAAAGAGCCCAAAAAGTTGTTTCAACAGGCTTTGAAAGATAGCACAAAAGGCTTCACAAGCCAAAGAGCAAAAGATGAGACAACCCCCCTAACTCAACAAGACTCAAACCATCATTTTAAAACCTTAAAAATAGAGTTTTTAATGGTTTAAAAATTAGGTCAAATAGTATAAAAATATGGCCAAGCAATCAATTAAAACAAAGCTTAAAAGAGGTAAGCCTTTACCTTTGAAGCACAGCACTAAAACAACCAAAATTTTGAGCCAAAACCAAGCTTAAGACCTCAAACCAAGCCTCAAAGAATCTCAGCTCCAAGGTGAAGGTGTTTGGTCAAGGGTCTCTTTGCAAGAGTTTAGAGAATTCTCACTTTCAAGCACAAAATATGAAGAGAGAGAGGATTCTAGAGAGAGAGAGCGAGAAAATTTTGCTCACAAATTTTTCTAACCCCCACATGCAAGAGGATGACTTCTATATATAGAAGATACAAAATCCTCTTGAAAAGATCCAACTATCCACGTGTAAGCAGATGCTCCAATTTGTGCAAACAGTTGGCACCAAAATACCATAAAATATCTACTGATGCACTGGTGGCCAGCCGACCATCAGTGATGGCCGGCAGGGGCTCATTGATGGTCGGTATGCCAAAATCCATGGCCGGCAGTGCCTTATCATGGCTAGTAGTGCACCAAGAAAAACATGTTGGAAGGACCAAAACATGGTCCAAAAATGAGACAGAATTGATGCGGGGTTTGGAAAGCTCAAACCTGTGGTGTTCCACTGCGAAATTTGGGCACTTGACGAGCAATCAAACTTGCCACTGGATGTACCTGCAAGAACATCCAAGTCTCGAGGACAGTCAAAATGGAGTGTCTACAATAAGTCTAAATTTGCATTGCAGCCCGATAATACTAAAATGTACCAAGATTTGAAGCAAAATTTTTGGTGGCCAAGTATGAAGAAGGAAATTGCAGAGTTTGTTTCGAAATATTTACAATGCCAACAGGTAAAGGCAGAACACCAAAGACCAGCGGGTTTATTTCAACCTCACCCAATCCCAGAGTCGAAGTGGAAACATATAACGATGGATTTTATTATTAGCCTACCCTGACCACCCTGAGGTGTGACTTCCATATGGGTCATTGTTGACAGACTAACTAAATCTGCTCATTTCCTGTCTGTGAAAACTCAATATAATGCGAATAAACTTGCTACTGTGTATATGAATGAAATTGTTCGATTACATGGTGTTCTAGTTTCAATTGTATCCGATAGAGATCTGAAATTTGTCTTTAGATTTTGGCAGAGTTTACAAGATGCTATAGGAACAGAGTTGAAATTTAGTATGGCATTCCATCTCCAAACTGATGGCCAATCAGAGAGAACAATACAAACATTCGAGGATATCCTTCGAATGTGTGTCTTGGACTTCTAGGGGAGTTGTGAAACTTATCTACCGAGTTTCCAATCGAGCATAGGAATGGCACCATATGAAGCTTTGTATGGGAGGAAATGTCACTCTCTAGTGTGTTGGACCAAAGTTGGCGATAGATCATTGTTTGGGCCTGAACTTGTACAATTGACGACGGAGAAAATTAAAATCATTCAGCAAAGGTTGAAAACCGCCTAAAGTAGGCAAAAGAGTTATGTGGATCCCCGATGAAGGGATTTGGAATTTGAGGTTGGTAATTATGTGTTTGTTAAAGTCACCCCGATGAAAGACAAACAAGATTTGGCAAGAACAGAAAATTAGCACCCCGATATGTAGGTCCGTTTCACATTCTGGAAAGAGTGGGTCTAGTGGCTTATCGTGTTGCTCTTCCATCGAGTATGGAGCAAATACATAACGTGTTTCATGTGTCAATGTTACGGGGTTATCTCCAAGATCCATCCTATGTCATAGACTACCGTCAGATTGCTTTGGATGATAACTTGATATATGAAGAGAAACCGATTCAAATTTTGGATCGACAAGTGAAACAGCTACAGAACAAGACAATTCCAATAGTGAAAGTTGAATGGCAGGAGCACTACTGGAAAGAAGCCACTTGGGAGAGAGAAGAGGAAATGAAAGAGCGGTATCCGAAGTTATTTGCAACTTGAGGTAAAACAAGTTTGAGGAACCAAACGTTTTAAGGGGGGAAAAAAGTGTAATAACCCGACTATTTCATATGCTTTAATTTCCTCATTCTATGCGTGATTATATGTGTGCTTATGTGTTTGATGTAAGCTTCCATGTTTTAATGTGTGAATTACATGTTTATAAATTTGTATCTATCGACTATGAGAAAAGCTATTGAAATTATGACATTTGGACTGCAAATTGAAAGCCTTAGAGGCGCGATAAACCGAAATTGACTTTACAGTTATGATTAGCATGATTTTTAGAACGTAATATGAAGTTTTGTAAAAATTTGACTCGTAATAAATTAATTAGATTTATTTAAGCTAAACTCTTAAGTAAGCTTAAACTTAGACATGATGAGCAAAACCTTGTTGGATATATTGTATATACATATGTCACAACCCAAACCCGATACCCAAAGCTTTGGCATCGTAACAAGATAAAAATAAACTAATTCTAAAATTTCTATAGTAGTAGTGCAACGGATAAATTAAATAAATTAAAATGAAATAATTGGGTATCAAAAGTTTATTAAAAGGAAACAAAATAGTCATTTGGTCGTTTATTTTATTACAAGAGTTCAACAAAAAACACAGATAGTACAAAAAAGGAAAAAAGAAAAAAGAAAACTTTGTGATTTATCCCCCATCTTAATCCTGCTAAATCTCGTCACTTGAAAGGGGTAATAGCTATAAGTATATAGTAGAGTGAGAAATATTAGACTGTGAGTATAGAGGCACAAAATAGCAATGGATAGGTATTTAAGCTAAAACATTAACATAATTTAAATTGAATAAACAAATCATTTAAGTGGCAGAAACTAAAATACAGAAATTACGTAAATAACTATAACCACGGTACAGAATAGAACAGAACAAAACAGGGGTCATTGGAGTGACAATCAAAACAAGGGTCATTGAAGTGACACTCAAAATAGGGGTCAATGAATCCATGACAAACAGAGGACCACAAAGTGGCCAAACATAAGCCATTGGTTTATTTAAGTCCTCTAAGGCGTAGGACTCTCGTGGTGGTACTTACATAAAATAATTATTTATAAAATCACCATCAAATAATATCTAAAATTTGAACAAACATATTCATGAGTTTCAATTTAACCAAATAGAGTTTTAGAAAATAATCCACGTAATTGAAACATTAATATAACCATAAAACACAACTTATATAAAATAAATTGTGGTGACTCAAGACATATATAAAACATGTTATGGTAGCTCAAGGTATAATATAACTCGCCTTAATATTAACGCTTAACCTTTACTTTCCTATTGTTGACTCCCTATTACTTGTGTGAGGTACCCGTACCTATCCGTGCCTTGTTCTTCTTTTCCCAAGCTCACTTACTATTTATAGAGGAGTATGCATGGCCTCTGTGAGACGTGCCCTATTATGCATGGCCTCTGTGCGACGTGTCTTTTTATTGGGCCTTGACTCTTGGCTTTTACCCCAAGGTTTTTACCAAGGGCCACGGTAACCCTTGGCTCATGGAAAAGTACCTGGCCCCTTATATGTATATATATTTGTTTTTCCTACTCCATTTATTTATTTTATTTATTTATTATTATGTTAGGTTCACGTCTAAATCCTCATCACCCAACAATAAACATCGCTTAATATTCTTAAAAAAAAATGCGGTGTTTCACAATTTAATCGGTTAATTCTCAACTTTCTAAACTATGCACCTTCTTCTTCTTTTTTTTGATATAATAAGGAATAATGCAGTGTTGATTTGAATTTAAAATTTCGGTTGTCGCATTTCTCCTCTCCTTAACAGAAGATTGTCCCCAAACTTGATGTATCTTGGTTTTTAAAGAGGTGTGGGTATTTGGCTCGCAATTGGCTTTCAGTTTCCCATGTTGCTTCTTCGACACGATAGTTTTTCCATAAGACTTTTACAAGACGTATAGTCTTGTTTCAAAGGACCGGATCACGATGATCGAGAATCTGTATAGGTTGTTCTTCATAAAAGATATCTTCTTGAACTTTCAAGTCCTCATAATCAACAACATGCTCTGGATCTTGAAGGTACTGCCGAAGCATCGAATTGTGGAACACATTGTGGACATTGATAATTCAGGTGGTAGTGCAAGGTGATATGCAACAGGACCAATCCTTTCTAATATCTCGAATGGCCCGATGTAATGTGGCCTTAATTTTCCTCGTTTCCCAAATCGGATAACCCCTCTTGTTGGCGAGATCTTTAGAAACACACGGTCTCCTATTTGAAATTCTAAGTCTCGTCTCCATGTATCTGCATACCTTTTCTGGCGACTTTGGGCAGTGCGAATTCGTTGAATTTTATCGCTCGCTATTTGCACGTTCTTGAGACCTAATAGTTTCCTATCTCCAACTTCCGTCCAACACAGAGGTGATCGATATTTTCTTCCATATAGTGCCTCGTATGGTGCCATTCCAATGCTTGCATGGTAGCTATTATTATAGGTGAACTCCACCAAAGGTAGGTGATCATCCCAATTACCTTTGAGGTCTAGCACGCACACACGTAACATATCTTCCAACGTCTGGATTGTTCTTTCAAATTGCCCGTCAGCTTGTGGGTGATAATCAGTGCTAAACTTCAGGGTGGTTCCCAAGGCTTCTTGTAATTTGTTCCAGAAATGAGACACAAAGTGAGGGTCTCAGTCAGACACGATCGAAACTAGGGTACCACAAAATTGAATGATTTCTTTGATGCACAGAGTGGCGAACTTAGTAAGGGAGTACGTGATTCTGATTAGAGGAAAGTGCGTTGACTTCATCAATTGATCTACGATAACCCATATTGCATCATTCTTTGAGACTGATTGCGGTAGCCTGACCACGAAGTCCATAGTAATGTACTCCCATTTCCATTCAAGAATAGGGAGTAGTTGCAACATTTTTATAGGTCTCTAATGTTTTGCTTCAACCCATTGACAATGTAGGCATTTGGAGACGTGGCTTGCTATGTCTTTTTTCATTCCTGTCCACCAGTAATGTTCCTTCAGATTGTGATACATTTTTGTATTGCCATGGTGGATTGCAAACCTCGAGCTATGGGATTCTACCAATATCTTTTTCTTGAGTTCTGGAAGGTCGGATACGCAAATTTGATTATGAAATTTTGGCATCCCATTGCTTATCGTGAAGTCAGAATCAGGCGTGTTTCCTTGTTCCTCGTGTTTTTTCTTCAAAATTTAATCTTCACATTGGCGGATTCTAATTTCTTCAATCAACTCTGGTTCCATAATTATGTTGGTGAGCAGTCCATTGATCTTGCAGGGAACGAGGGTAGATGCTAAACTTTTGGTCGTCTTTCGACTTAATACGGCTGCTACTGCGTTTGCTTTGCTGAGATGGTGATGGATCTCTATATCATAGTCTGTCATAAATTCTAGCCATCGTCGTTGCCTCATATTCAGTTCCTTCTGTGTAAACAGATATTTAAGACTCTTGTGATCAGTGTGAATCTCGTAGGTTGTACTATAGAGATAATGATGCCAAATCTTGAGGGCGAAGATCACTGCAGCCAATTCTAGATCATGAGTTGGGTAGATCCTTTCGTGAGTCTTTAGTTGGCGGGACACATAAGCAATGACCTTCCCATTTTGCATAAGAACGCAACCCAAACCATTGCATGAGGCATCACTATAAATTACGAACCCTTCTGTTTTTGTGGGGAGTGCTAGTATAGGAGCTGTCACGAGTTTGTTCTTCAATTCCTAGAAGCAATGTTCCTGTTTGTCCGTCCATTCAAAGGGTGTGTTTTTTTGAGTTAGCTGGGTCAAGGGTGATGTTATCTTCGAGAAATCTTGCACGAAGTGCCAGTAATAGCCGGCTAGACCTAAGAAGCTTCGAATCTCAGACACGTTAGTAAGTCGTTGCCAATCCACGATTGTTGCAACCTTTTGGGGGTCAACTGAGATGCCATCTTTGTTAATGACGTGACCAAAGAAGTGCACACTAGTGATCCAGAAGTCATATTTCTTCAACTTGGCATAAAGCTTGTGATCACATAGTGTCTGTAGAACTCTTTGCAATTGGTGCTCATGATCTTCTGGCGATTTGGAATATATGAAAATGTCGTTAATAAAGACAATGATGAACTCATCAAGATAGGGTTTGAACACTCGATTCATGATGTCCATGAAGGCAGTTGGAGCATTTGTGACGCCAAATAGCATAACGAGAAACTCGTTGTACCCGTAACGGGTTCTGAAGGAAATCTTTTCGATGCTTTCCATTTTGACTTTTAATTGATGGTAGCCAGAACGCAAGTCAATTTTCAAGAATACTTGGCCGTCTTGCAGTTGGTCGAACAAGTCATCGATTCGGGGTAGAGGGTACCAATTTTTTATGGTGACTTTGTTCAACTCCCGGTAATCGATGCATAACCTCATCGTGCCATCCTTTTTCTTTACGTATAATACTGGAGCTCCCCAAGGTGAGGTACTAGGTCAAATGAAACCTTTGTCCAATAGTTCTTATAGTTCTTGGAGTTGAGTCTTCAGCTCTTTTAATTCTTTCATCGATATGCGCTAAGGGGCTTTTGAGATTGGTTGTGTGCCAGGTTGGGTTTCAGTGGTGAATTTGATTTCTCGGTCAACCGGGGTACCACGTAGGTCTTCAGGATATACATCCGAGAATTCTCGTACCATAGGGATTTCATCAAGTATGGGGGCCTCTTGTTGAGTATTGATCACATAACAGATACAACTACAACAACCCTTTCTTAGAAGTCATTGGGCTATCATGAAGGATATAACACATGGAGGGGAATAAACTCTAGTTCCATCAAAGACAGGTTCGAGTTGGTTTGGCGACCAGAGGGAGACTTTTTTGGCTTCACAACCGATAAAAGCATGGTTGGCAACCAACCAATCCATTCCTAAGATCATATCAAAGGTACTAATACAGAGAGGAATCAAGTCTACGTGTAAGGTTTCACCTTTAAAGGATACAGTAGAAGATTTGTACACATCAGCACTAAGGGTGGAGTTACCAAAAGGAAAAGTCACAGATAGTATATATCCTAAGGGTTCGGGTGTTGATGCCAACTTGGTAGCAAAGTGTGGTGTAACAAAAGAATGAGTTGAACTAGAGTCAAAGAGAACAAGGGCTAAGTGACCATAAACAGAAAGTGTACCTGACATAACATTCTCAGTAACTTCTGGGTTTCCAAGCACTAGGGCAAAGGCTCTTCCTTGGCGTTTTTGGTCCTTCCTCACTTCTCTAGGTACTGCGGGTTTTCGGACTGGTTTAGAGGGCCGATTGTAGGATTGGCAAGCTTTGGACAATCTCTCAGTAAGTGGCTAACTTGGTTGCATCTGAAACATGCTCCGGTGTCTCGATGGCATTGTCCCCAATGAGTCTTTCCACAAGTAGAGCAAGTTGGAATGGTGCCACCTCTAGGATTTGTAGGACCTTGGTTGCTTGAACTGGTTATGCCCCGTATTTACCCTCTTGGGAGGTGCGACACCAGGTTTTCTGTTATCACTTTCCCAAAATTGCTTCCTTTGGCTTGGTTTCCTGGAGCGCAAGGCTTTAATCCCTTTTTCCACAATATATGCTCAATCCACCACCTCCGCATAGGTTGGTAGTTTCAAAACCTCCAGCATGTCCTTGATTTCAGCATCCAATCCTGCTTCGAATTTCTTGGCTTTTCGAGTTTCAGTGGGGATGACGTATGTCACAAATCGAGCTAGTTACATGAACTTGCTCTCGTATTCAGCCACTATCATGGTTCCTTGCCTTAGATGTATGAATTCTATCACCTTTTGTTCTCATAGTGAATCTGGAAAGTATTTTTCATAGAATACCTCCAAGTAGCTTGCCTAAGTCACAATATCTTCTTTCTCCAGGGTAAGAAGCCACCATTCTTGTGCATCGTCTTTGAAGGTGAATGTGGCAAAAGTCACATTCTGTCTTTCTGTGCAAGGGAGCACACGGAAAATTTTGTCCAAATTTCTGACCCAAGCTTCTACCATCAATGGGTTTATACTGCCCGTGAATATGGTAGGTTTCAAGTCCTGGAACTGTTTTATTATGGTTGGCTCTTCTCATCGTTTAGGCATTCTGTTACTTATGTTGGTCTGTAAGGCTCGCAAAAAACTGGTAACTGCTCTTTCCATGATTTGCTCCATTGGGTCGGTATTGCTGACCGACGATCCGGTTCCATTTCCATCGTTCGCCATTACTTCAAGGAGAAAACGATTAGTGAACTCCCCCGCCCCTTTTTTTGAACCACTTAGTATGTATTTAATTATCTATGATTCACAAGATACTACAACAGTACATATATCATTTTTACTAAAGCAAAAGAAAACATATTAGTACAACGTACTTAAAATACAGTCAAAAGTTAGTGTCTAATCCTATTAATACAAAAATAGAAGGATTAGACTAATCATGTTCAGGTCACAAAAATCTCCTAGTCAGATGTCTAGAAAGGATCACTAGGCCACTATGAGAACTAGCTCTGGAAAACTGACCCATGAAATAACCCCGCAAACTCACTCTACATGAGGAGCTCAAACACCCACCTACTAAGCTCTACTCCAAAGCAACGCCATACTACTCGGACCATGTAGACAGGAATACTGTGATCCTAACTCTAAAACTCCCGTCCGGTAATTTGTACCGGTATCTCCAAGTATGATGCACTGTCAATGAAGTCCACAGCTAAGGTCTGGACAATGTACTGCGCGGGAGGTTTCGTAGTGCGAATGTGGCTGCTAGGGTATGCGTGTCCCTTCCTCTCTGCAAAGCCCAGAGGTAGAGTTGCGAGCAAAAAATACGGCTGTCCTAGGTTCGAAGCAAGACCAATAACGTGGGTTGGCCCTATGTACCTCTCACGAGTGCTGCCTCGGCTAAGACTTCAAAATAAGAAATCCTCATCGAGGTCGGTCTGCGAATACACGGGTCGCCCCGTGAGTCGGTCAAGTGTCGGGTGGGCTTTGTAGATTGCCCGGAACTCTCTCTGCGCCCTTCTTTCGGAGACGGCGCGAATTGGGTTCTAGCTACTACAATTCGGACTCCTGTCATGGTTCTGAATCTAATCTCATAAAGTGCAATGTAAGACAGATAAATCACCAAAGAGTCCAAATCTGAAAATTCGTTTTGGAAAATCAATTTTTTTTAAAAAAGCGCCAAATATGGACTGCTTTGCCAGATTTCAGAGTCGCCACCTAAATATTTTATTTTGGAAAATTTAGGAAACCCTGACTCATGCCAAAGGCCACGTGTCCGTCATCACCAAAGTTGCCTTGGCTCGGGAACTTGGGTACGAGAGGGGAAGGTCCTGAAATGAGCACCCCCGCTCGCCCGATCAAAAGATCGGCCTCTGCTAAATATGACATGTTATTTTGAAAACACATGTGTTCTTTTTCCAGTTTATTAGCTAATCTTACTATGTGATGCGCACAACACACAAGTATAGACTAAATCGCTCTATTTGGAACAAAACATCTCATGTTTGTTTTTCGAAAGTGGTTTGAAGATGCTACTCACAAGTAGGCTAAAACACGGATTTGCCACCAAACAAGGTGGGCTTAGAAAAACATGATTTGCCACTTTAAGTGGGCTTAAAACTCACATTTTGATGAATTGTTCCAATTCAAGTAATGAAGCCTTCATCCACAGGCATTCATGTAGTTATATCAATTAGGCAAATAGCCTCATGGCAAGCATGCTATCATGGCAGTCACTTACACACATGCAAGGATGCTAAAGCGTAAACACTTCAGTGTACTCCAGCCAAAACAAAAAACTAGTTAGAAATCAGTGCATGATCCCAGCTATGTTAAGATGCCTAATGCAACACATGCAAAGATGCAACCAAAATAGGCTCGGCTATCTAAGATGGCATATCAATGCAACACTTGATAACATGCTTTGAAACACGTATTCAAGTAAGTGTATTGAAATACAATACAGTTTGAATGATGCGCCGAGCCTGGTGCATGCAAGACAAATGAATGATGCACGCATGCAAAGCATAAGGTATGCTAATTGAAATATGCCTTAAAACTAACCATCGAAAGCGGTAAGTAAAAGGGAGAAAGAAATGGGGTTGGAAGACATGCACACGCACACGCACCATTATTACAGCATTTGCCCTCTCGACGGAGGGTCCGAAAGAATATGCTAAGCTACATCTACGCCAAGCTAGCAAGTAATCTAATAATCTAATTAGACTAATTATTACACAACCAAATCGAATAGTAAGCAATCTATTTACTAATTATTACATCACTTAAATAATTAACAAATTAATTAATTAATTACAAATTCAATGCTAACTAACAAGTAAGCATAAACTAAGCTGCTCCAGCTCTGTTCGAAGAAGGAGAGGGTGCATGCTCGGTTTCTGTCCCGAAAAGCTCTCCGGTTGCCCTCTTGAGGATCGGTTTGCAAGGTATCCTTGAGAACTTGATGTTGGATCTTACCAAATCAAGGCTGGTGAGTGCACCAATTGCTTGCCAGCCATGAGGGGCTACTGTCGGCCACCTGCCGGCCAAGAGTGGACCTTTGCCAACCAACAATCGAAGGGTGCCGGCCATCAATGTGGCACTGCCAGCCACTGGTGTGCTGTGACACCATTCTGTAACAGAGCACAAAAACATAGGAAATTGAGGGCCTCCCAAGGGAATGTATGTGCTAGCCACTCCATATCACCTCAAAACATCAAGAGAGAGGCATCATTGGATCCAAGACCATTAATCAAGCATCGCAATGCATGATGACCAAAGATCCAATCTTGCACAAATTCAATAAATGCAATGCAAACAAGAATCTAAGACCACGACCTTATCATTAGAGGATCAAAGGCAATGGAGACAACGGGGATCGGCTCACTTTCATCACTTTGAGTATGAAGTGGGCCAATCCCCCTTGTGTTCAACATAACGTCCGGTTGACACGATGCAATGCAAAATGCAACATGCTCATCTATCAATGCTAAGGTGGCATGCACAAGACTCTATCATGGAAACAATGCATGCAAGACATGTTATGGAGCCAAGAGCACTAAAGCAAGTGGAGAACATTACACATGAGGCATGCACCACTAAACTCAAATGGTCAAACCAGCTATGGAAAGACCTAAGATACTCCAAAACTGTGGCCAAAACACACTGAAACTTAGGCACAAAAAGCAAGGAATGCATACTCAACTCATGGCTCGCAAGGCACAAAGCTCAACCCTCAAACACATTCAAAGAGTGATACATATGAGAGTATGATATATGCTCTAAAATTATGTGTTAAATGATGGAAAATCACATAAACATCACAAATAAGGCATGCTAGAAGGCCTAAAGCATAAGGCTAGTAAAGAGCAATACATAAGAAGCATGCAATACACATTTAAACAACCAAACTAGCTTTAGACAGAGCTCAATCATGCCAAAATAGTGGCCTAAACATGCTGGAATTGAAGCACAAAAGGCAAGAAAAGCATGCTCAAGTATTGGTTCACAAATAAGGCATCAAAACATAACTCTCAAAAGCAATGAAAGAGTGGAACATGTGAGAGTGTGACTACACCATACACACTGAAATCATGTAAGAAATGAGGCTAAGGCATGCAATCATCACATTCAAAGCATATTAGGGACCTCAAACACAAAGCTAGTGAAGCCCAACTACACTATAGCTATACAAAGCTAAGCACATATGACTAAGACCACTTAAAACAGACCTCAAACATGTTAAATCAGTGGCAAAAATGTGCTGGGACAAAGCTAACACATGCTAGAATGATGAACTAAAGCATGAAGCATGTTAGGCCAACAAGCTTGATTATACTACAAGTATGAGATGCAAGCCACCAATGACCAAATCAACCAAAAACATAGTTATGGTAGGTCCAAAAAGTCATAGAAATATGCTTGAGCTAAGTCACAAAAGAGTAGAAAAGCATGCTCAAGTATGAGGCCAACAAGGCAAGCAAGCAAGACAAGAGAAGAGGGGACCACCCCCTCCTAGTTTCGACCTCAAAACCACCTTTCCACCACTAGAATTCCTCTGAGTTTCAGTGGTAGAAAGGCCATGCAAAGGCTAATACAAAAGCCTCAAAAGATGGCTCAAAAGCTTAACAAATAAGGCATACAAGGGGGTGAAACACCCCCAACTCCCACAAGGCCTCAAACAACCATTTTAAACACTTAAAAATAAAGATTTTTGTAGTTAACAACCAAGCCTAAAACAGCATGCAAAGGTGGCTAAGGTGGTATACAAAAATAAGATTAAAAGGGGAACATGCTCATTCTTGGAGCACAGCAGCAAAACAACAAGTTCTCTCGCCAAAACCAGTTTTTTGAGTCCAAGCAAGACCCTCAAAGACCTCAGCAACAAGGAAATGGTATTTAACTAGGTGTTGTAGTGCAAAAGTGTGAAGAAAATACTCTTTAATGTACTATTGAGGACAATATAGAGAGAGAGAGAGATATTTTCAACTCCCAAATTTTCTAAACCCTTGGAGAGGGAGAGGGGTCTCTCCTTATATAAGCAATGCAAGCTAAAGCTTGCTTGACAAGCTTAAACCTGCCTTCATCCCTCTATACACGTGTATGGTGGATGGCTCAGTGAGCCACAGCTGGCTCAAAATATCTGACATAATATCTGCTGAAACATAGTGATCTGCCGGCCATCAGTGGTGGTCGGCAATGCCTCATGGATGGCCGGCAGGCCTCATCAATGGCCGGCAGGCACAAATCGATGGCCGACAGTCCTCTCTGATGGCCGGCAGGTCACTTAAAATACCACAAAGAAAAGACCAACACATGGTCCCAAAATGAGACAGAATGGAAATAGGGTCTGGAAGGATCAAACCTGGAGCATTTCATCAAGAAAAGTGAACACTCGACGAGCAATCAACCTTGTTGCTGGATGTACCTACAAGCACATCCAAGTCTTGAGGACGATCAAAAGTGGGGTGTCTACAGTTGCCCCTCTTTGACAGAACTTGGAAGTCATGAAATGACGGAAGTGAATGTCAAAGCCCAGAGACGACCCATTTTTGACAAGGCCGAAGACTCTGACAAACATTCAGTATAACAATATAGAGATGCGCACGAAGGCTGGGGCAAAATGCAAATGACATGCATGATGTAAGATCATGATTTATGATTATGCAAAGAGAGCTGTAATGAAGCATTTATGCAAAATAAATACGACAATTTAAGCAAACCAACAAGTTACAACAGCCCCACACATTTCGACAGAAAGGATGTAAGAAAATTATGCAAGCTTCACTACGCCTTACGCAGGAAGGGCTAAAAGCAGCCATTGGGCACACCCGAGGTCTCAAACAAGATTCTGACGCGTTGCACACAAAAGGAAAAGGAGTGGTATAAGCATTGGAACATATTCCAAATGCTCTTAACCAAAGAAGGTCTAACCCACCATGCGCGCGAGGAGAAAAAACAACAACGCCCAAGGCAAATGAGGTTAAATGTGATAGATACACAGAGTGAAGATGTGCGATGGCTACACAAAGTGAGCATGTGCGATAGATACACAAAGTGAACATGCGCGATAGATACACTAAGTGAACAAAGTGTGATAGATATACTAAATGAACATGTGCGATAGATACACAAAAATGAACAAAGTGCGATAGATACACTAAGTGAACATGTGCGATAGATACACAAAAATGAACAAAGTGTGATAGATACACTACATGAACATGTGTGATAGATACACAAAAATGAACAAAGTGTGATAGATACACTAAGTGAACAAAGTGTGATAGATACACTAAGTGAGCAAAGTGTGATAGATACACTAGGTGAGCAAAGTGTGATAGATACACTAGGTGAACAAAGTGTGATAGATACACTAGGTGAACAAAGTGTGATAGATACACTAGGTGAGCAAATTGTGATAGATACACTAGGTGAACAAAGTGTGATAGATACACTAAGTGAGCAAAGTGTGATAGATACACCAGGTGAACAAAGTGTGATAGATACACTAGGTGAACAAAGTGTGATAGATACACTAGGTGAACAAAGTGTGATGGATACACTAGGTGAACACAGTGTGATAGATACACTAGGTGAACAAAGTGTGATAGATACACTAAGTGAAGAGAGTGAGATAGATACACTAAATGAACAAAGTGAGATAGATACACTAAGTAAACAAAGTGTGATAAATACACTAAGTGAAGAGAGTGTGATGCACTAAATGAACAAAGTGTGATAGATACACTAAGTGAACAAAGTGTGATAGATACACAAAATGAGCATGTGCGATAGATACACAAGATGAACATGTGCGATAGATACACAAAGTGAATATGTACGATAGATACACGAAATGACTATGTGCGATAGATACACAAAGTGAATATGTGGCGATCTGTTACCGAGACATAATCAATCTTAAATGGAACTTCTCCGAATGAACCGTACATACAATATTGTGCCTTATGTGGTGAGTGGCGATGAACTGCTCTACTCTGACAGGGATTTACCCTTGTGTTCTTCGCACTCTTACCTTGCGTTCTTCGAATTCTTTCCTTTAACTCACAGTATAAAGGTTCTGAAATGCTGACAAGGATTCTTCACGTAGAACAGTTTGGATGCCACTTTTCTTCCTAACCATATTCACAATTTTCCTTATTCTCTAATGGGGTGACAGACTAGGTTGGTTCAGTATCCAGAATTGAGGTGCATACACGCTATCTCAACCTGTGGAGCTTCCATACAGATTTCAAGACGGGGATACACCCCTGGGTATTTAAACCAGACTTTAGTCTTGGAAATCCAAACTTTTACGTTCTAGGCATTAGCCATTCGAACTCTAGTTTCCACCATCGCAGTTAGTCTCCTAGGAACTCATTGCAAACACAGCCAAGATGCCTTTGGCAGGAAATGGTACTCAGGAAGAGTAGTTCTGATTGCCATTCTAGCTTGAACCAAACTTGATCATGAGCTTAAGGTAGAGGCACACTCATACTTCAGTGCATTGACAAGGCCTGAAAAGGTACATACGGAATGCAATGACAGAACTTACTGAAGTTGAAACAAACTCAGATGCCCGACATTTTCCCTCTTTTCTTTTCCTTTGCAGTATGGAACCTATATAGCTTCAAATAGGTCTTGGTTTTACTATTTTCACATGACCTGGGTTGAACCCTGAGGTTTTATGAAAGAACAAATCCTATTTTGCACAAATATGAAGAACGACACAGCACTGTGAGCACAAAATGATTCATTTTTGAAATTGAGAATGAGTAACAAGTTCTTAACCGAATATTGAGCCTACGACTGGCCATAACAAAAATGACTCAACAACGGAAAACAAAGGTAAAACAACCTAAACACATCTATTGACACTCGAAACGACTCAAAACAAGAATCGAGACAAACAAAAACACAACAAAACACAAGACTCAAATGTGCACAGGGAGCCTATTTCTCCAGGTATTGTTTTCCACCCTTTCTCATTTGTGATTCTCACATCACTCTGGCACTCAATCTCTATTTTTCTGAAAAACCCTTTTCTCACTTTTTCTCTCAGCGCACATCTCTCTATTCTTCAATCTCTTTTATTTTTTTTATCCATCCCCCGGGTGGTTGATGGATAAACAAGAAGTTGCGGGCTCTTGCCGCTAGTATTCTACTAGATTCTCCTTCTTTCACTCACAACTTGTGAACTTTCCCACTGAAGGGTTGCACTACAACTGGGCGTGCAGCAGATCCGCAACTAACATTGGTTGACGACGCCCATAGCCAGTTTGGATGTGATCAGACCTGTCTAGATGAGGGAATGGAATACCCTGCTCTATCTTCAATTCATGCTTTGCACTTGGCTTTATACCTCGCTGCTTTGAGGATGTGAGAGCTTTCTACCCTTTTACTGTTAGCTTCAGTTTTGCCCTTTTCTGGCAAGCAAGGTGCCCTTTCTGGCAAATATGGTGCCCTTTCTGGCAAGCATGTTGACAAGGGGAAAAAGACAAAAACCTTACTCGACTGTGCCTCTAGTTCATCATTTTGACCATTTTTTGTTTTTGAGCTTCTACTAAAACAATTTTGACCAATATAAGAGTTAGATTCGCATACTTGTTCGATTTTTTGAATTGAAATCATGGAAGTCAGGTTGTGAGCACTGAAAATTTTCCTTTTTTTGGTCCAAGAAATGGTCCAGTTTTGGAAAAATGGAATAATTTTTGAGAAAATTAGTCAGCTTCTTTAAAAATTCTCAACAACTATTTTTACAAGTGGCCACTGCTCGACCAACATGGAATTAACTCTTAAGATGCACAACCTCAGATCCAAAAACAATGGAAAATTGCCCCTTGCCTAAATGGCACCACACGGTAACGGAAAGTTGCTCCTTGTCTGAATGGCATCACAGCGCACTGTAATCAGTCCTCAAAGTGACAATTACAACCGAACTCTCGGATACAGAGAAGACAAAGATGATCAGAACCATTACATGGACACAGTCGATTTGGAAGTGTTTAGTGCTGAACTTCAGAATAAAGTTGCCTACGTATCCCAAAGATGGGAATCAAGCCTGACGTAGTTCCGGGTTAAGGTACACTCGGGTATTAACCTTTCCTTTTGTGCTCTAACTTTTGCCAAGGCCGCCTTTCCGGGTTTTCAACCTTGTGAGCTATGTTTTTCTTTTCTTTTCATTTCTTTGCATTCTTTTCTTCTTCTTTTTTCTTTTCTTCTTTCTTTGTTTTTTCTTCATTTTTTCATTTTCTTTTCTCTTCATCTCTTCTTTTCTTTTTTCTTCTTTTGTTTTTCATTTGCTCTAACTTTTGCCTGGGTCGCCCTTCTGGGTTTTTGGCCCAGCGAGCCTTTCAAGGATAAAAAAGTGTAACTTGTCCATGTTGATCAGTTTGAGATCTCGAAGCCATCTGAATCCAGGAGAATGGTTGTTGTTCACTGATGATGTAGGAGTCCATCTAACCAGGTCAGAATTTGCCCCTAGTGTTGTGGATAGGAACTCAATTGTCCTTCAACAATAGATTTTCTTCTTCCAGCTGTTGGAATTTGGCTTTCTTGCCGGTCTTCATTGACTTGCGGAATGACCCATTCTTTGAATCTTTGAGCACATCTGACATTTTTGCCCCTAGTTCAAGGGCTGCTTCTGATCTAGCTTTGCAAGCTTCCTTTGATCACATTTGACCTACTTGATCTGACTTTCTTGGCCCTAGTTTGAGGGTTGCCTCTGATATGGCCATGGCGGGCCTCCTTTGATGTCATACGACCTGATTGCCCCTAGGGCCACTTCAAATCTGGCCTTACAAGCCTCACATTGTGGTTGTCCGTTGATCATTCTAAATCCAAGTTCAAAGTTTGAAAGCAAAAGGGGTTGAGTCTTGAGGCTGAGAGCAATCCTATGCTACACAATCTCAAAATCAATTCCACGCATGTCTTCGTAGGACCACGCAAAACATTTTTTTGAAATCTTTTAAGAAAGCGACTAATCACTTGCGTCGAAGACAATGTAGAACCAATTTGGATCAAGCTAGGATCCTTCTCAATACTCACATTAACAAACATGATCTCATTCATTAAGGGCTTAGCATGCCTCTCTTCCTTTCAATTGATCAAATTTTGGCAAATCCTGAGGAATTCCTCCTTCTTTGTTTTCATCACAATGTTAGAAAAGTTTTGAAAAACTTAGGTCAATGCAATGATTTAAAGGCACAGAAAAGTAGGTGAAAAGCACTGCCATTTCAATCAAAATCTTATGGCATAACTAGCTCCAAGGCAGGAACAGACTCAAAAGAAAGGGTGTAAAAGACAAACACAAAACAAGCAAGCGATGCACGAGGTAACACCTCCGAAATCACCCGACTCTAACACAACAGGACTAACTCGATACAACAAGACAGACTTGACTGACTCAGCACAAAAAAGACTGACTCAATACAACACAACAAAACTAACCCAATACCCAAGTCAGAAAGTATAAAAACTAGCATTTGCACATTGCTCAAAACAGTACGTGCCATTCCCATATCTGAAGTAAATTGAGCGCCATCGGTAGTTGGTTCATCCCCCGATCACATGGTCACATTATCCCCCCAAGTTCACTGATCCAGTGTCGATAGATTTTGTAGGACCGGCGCGACAATAACCTTGTCATCAATCAGATCTTGTATTTCGTGGCGAAGATGAAAACACATGTTAGTGTCATGGCCGGCTTGTTGATGGAAGGCACAATACTTGGTAGTATCAAGCATAGCCGAAAGGGATTTAGGGAGAGGCCGAGGCTCAAGGGGTTTGAGATGGCCCTTTCCTATAAGGATCTGGAGAGCTTTAGACAAAGTTATGGAGAAGGGATGGAAAACCCTCTGGCCTCGGGGTTGGTATTTCGAGGTTTGTAGAGTGTTGGATGTACAAGCAAAAGGGTTGGCAGGTGCTGACTTTTGACAATCTCTTTTGAGTGTAGGATTGGAGCTGAAAGGGGTTTTTCGGTATGACAGCCCTTTTCCCGATTCACCCCTTGATTCGAAGTGCTCCCAACTCGAGTGACAAAAGTGTCCTCCACAGTTTCTGCAACAATTGCAAGCACTTGATGTTTGTTCAATCCTTCAGCTTTCAAAGCCCCAATAGCCCACTGAAGGTGTTCATGGGGACCAACGCCTGCCCTTACCTTGTTCTTACCATTTGCCTCCACTTTGCCAAGGGATTGGCCTTCTTCCAATGAAACCCGTCCTAAGATTGGGGAGCCTTTTGGTGTGAAACTTCTAGCATGTGAGGCGGTCGATGACAGAGCCAATATCCCAAAGGCCAGATCTGCCACAGCTCTCAGAAGATTTTCAATCATTTTCATCATCTCAGAAGTATTGGGTTCACGGGTTTGAAATGATTGGGGTTTCGGTGTACCCATCATGCATAAGTTCATGTTGACTGGAATGAACACCTCATGCTTAGGTAAATGGGCTGGGTTGATATATATATTGGGGTCAAACAGGTTAGCCGTTGTCTAGATGAAGTTTACCTGCCTAGGTGGAGGGTTTTGATTGACATTTGGTTTTTTTGGAGGTGCTATTACCTTGTTATCAATGAGATTTTGAATCTCATGACGTATAGCCTGAAGCAAGCGTCGGTATCATGACCGTGCTGCTGATGGAAGGCACAGTATGTAGCCAGGTCATGCTTTGGAGGGAGAGGATCGGGTAGAGGCCGTTGTTCTAACAGTTTCAGATGTCCTTTCTAGAGCAAGACCCCTAGAGCTTTAAACAAAGGCATATAAAGTGGGATGAAAACCCTCTTGCCTCGGGGTAGATAGTTCGAAGTTTGGGAGTTTGGATTGGACGTACCAACAAAGGGGGTGGCTGTTTTCAGAGTGGTGGTGACCATTCCAACTTCAAAAGATCTTACAGCTGCATCACCATTGGTGGTCGCATTCGAACTGCGTGTATAACCCTTCTTGGGTGACTCCCTTTCGTGGTCAATCAGACCTTGTTGCATAGCGTCTTCTATCTATACCTCAATCTCATGGAGGTCAGCAAAGGTGGGGAGGGGTAAGACAATCATCCTTTGCATCAACTTCGGTTGTAGATTCCACACAACCATCCTTATCTGGTCTTTCTCAGCCGGCCTGGTGGTCATCATTGAAACTTTGGCTCTCCAACGGGTTAGGAAGTTACAGAAGCCCTCCTTCAGCTCTTGTCTAGTTGTCTCGAGATCACGAGCTGTGACCTCGATTTGCGTGTTATATGAATATTGGGCAACGAAAGCCTCGGCCATCTCTTCCTAATTCCTCTTCACTGAATCCTCCAACTTGGCGTACTAGATGGCCATGATACATGACAGGGTCCGACCAAAAAGGGAGAGCTTTTGTAATCTTGTCAAGCCCATCGGGCACAAAACATCTGAAAACAACCTCAGGTGGACCATGGGATCTCCTGACCCGTCAAAACGGTCGATGTGAGGCATCTTGAACCTGTTCGGCAATGTCACCGCTGAATCAGTATCTCCATCTTCAATGTCTGGGATCGAGTTAACTCCCTAGGCCCGCGTAAACAGCTTCTCAAGCTTACTTACTTTCAGCGTGGTTGGATCCACCTCGAATTCGAAGGGTGTGTCCACAGGATTAGCCGGTGCTTTAGACATCTGAGGTGGGATTGGCAGTGGGACTGGCCCTGTTAGAACATCTATATTTTCCTGGACGTGAGCTGCCTCCTCGGGTGTTGGAACCATAGGTGGGGTTGGGAGTGGATGTGAAGCAGACGCTCCGGCTTGTTGGGTTTGCTGCTGCTGCTGAAGTCTAGCAATTAGTTCTACCTGTTGAGCCACAACTTCCGCCTGACGGGCGGTAACATCTGCCTGGTGGGCAATATCCCGCTGCATGGACTGCATGGTCTCTTGGAGTTGATGCATCATGTCCTCCATGCTGACTGTAAAACGCTGATCAGACTGAACATGTGTGTATCCTCTCTCTGAGGTAGGAGCAGATATCTCAGCTCAGCTACGTACAGGTGAGGTGGATAAGGACCGCTGATCTAGTAACCACTGTACTGATGATCTGTGCTTGACTGGCCCTTCTTTGCCTTACCACTAGCGAAGGAAACACTGGTTGCCCTTGAACTGAATCTCTGACCTGATAAAGTCTATCAACACAAGTCCAATGTACTCGAGGGAAATTAGGGCCTTCTGAAACTATGGTTCTAGGACTACCTAGCAAAAGAGAAAACAGACAGCACCTCAGCCTGATTTCACCAAAAACAGATATGAGCGTAGCTAAATGACTGTGCTCTCTACTGAATTCTACCAAAAATTCTGCCTGAAATCTGATACTCTCAGGCTGATACCCAGACTTGCAACTGATATATGTGTTCCCTGCAAGGACACACCCTAAGAGCACATATCAAGCAAGTGAGAGCCAAAACACCCCTATGATGGGGTAGCGTTATCCTGTCCTAGTTTCGTCAGGAGCTAGGGTTTTGCTACGCACGCATGCGGTTTCAAACAACCTACATTCGGGTAAGCAACCTGTCCTAGTTTGGAATGGTCTCTATGGCTTCCGATATACAACTAGGTCGAATGGTCGAAAAGGGTGCCACGGTGAAAACCGAGGTTTGTGTTTTCATCGTGGCAGAGCCCGTAACTGATCAGCCTTATGGCACGCTTTTCTAAGCAAGCCTCTGGCAAACCGTTCAAGAATAGCAAATGGCAAATACTGTGACTTAGGCGCACCTATGCAAATGCAATGCAAAGAAACACATAAGTGTAGACAAAACAACATATCATGAGTTCGAGTCAAGTTCTCTAAATTCCCAGCAGAGTCGCCAGAAACTGTGGACCGCCCGAAACTTGCTCCGCTCGCGAGGGTGCGAATTATGTTCAAGCTACTACAGTTCGGACTCCTATCACGGTTTTGAATCTAATCTCACAAAGTGCAATGTAAGACTGATGAATTACCAAAGAGTCCAAATCCGGCAAATCGTTTTGGAAAATCTATTTTAATCAAAAAGTGCCAAACATGGACTACTTCACTAGATTTCAGAGTCGCC
Organism: Camellia lanceoleosa; assembly: GCA_025200525.1. NCBI lineage: Eukaryota > Viridiplantae > Streptophyta > Magnoliopsida > Ericales > Theaceae > Camellia > Camellia lanceoleosa. The sequence continues at coordinate 149,684,971 of CM045759.1, forward strand.
ACCTAAATATTTTGTTTTGGGAAATTTGGGAAATCCTGACTCATGCCTAAGGCCACATATCTATCATCACCAAAGTTGCCTCAGCTCAGGAACTTGGGTACGAAGGGGAAAGGTCATGAAACGAGCACCCCCTACTCGCCTCGATCAATGGATCGGCCTCTACAAACAAGATATGTTGTTCTTGAAAACACATGTGTTCTTGTTTGATTATTAGCTAACTTACAATGTGGTGCGCGCACAACACACAAGTATAGACTAAATCGCTCGATTTGGAACAACACATCTCATGTTTGTTTTTCTCGAAAGTGGTTTGAAGATGCTACTCGCAAGTAGGCTAAAACGCGGATTGCCACCAAACAAGGTGGGCTTAAAACATGATGGTTTGCCACTTCAAGTGGGCTTAAAACTCACATTTTGATGAATTGTTCCAAGTCAAGTAATGAAGCCTTCATCCACAGGCATTCATGCAGTTATATCAATTAAGCAAATAGCCTCATGGCAAGCATGCTATCATGGCAGTCACTTACACACATGCAAGGATGCTAAAGCGTAAACACTTACAATATACTCCGAGCCCAAACAAAAAACTAGTTAGAAATCAATGCATGCTCCTAGCTATGTTAAGATGCCTAATGCAACACATGCAAAGATGCAACTAAAATAGGCTTGGTTATCTAAGATGGCATATGAATGCAACACTTGATAACATGCTTTGAAACACATATTCAAGTAAGTGTATTGAAATACAATGTAGCTTGAATGATGCGCCGAGCCCAGTGCATGCAAGACAAATGAATGATGCACGCATGCAAAGCATAAGGTATGCTAATTGAAATATGCCCTAAAACTAACCATCAAAAGCGGTAAGTAAAAGGGAGAAAGAAATGGGGTCAGAAGACATGCACACACACATGCACCCTTATTACAGCATTTGCCCTCTCGATGGAGGGTCTGAAAGAATAAGCTAAGCTGCATCTAAGCCAAGCTAGCAACTAATCTAATAATCTAATTAGACTAATTATTACCCAACCAAATCGAATAATAAGCAATCTATTTACTAATTATTACATTACTTAACTAATTAACAAATTAATTAATTAATTACAAATTCAATGCTAACTAACAAGTAAGCATAAAACTAAGCCGCTCCAGCTCTGTTCGAAGAAAGAGAGCATGCATGCTCGGTTTTCACTTCGAAAAGCTCTCTGGTGGCTCTCTTAAGGCTCTGTTTGTAGGGTGTCCTTGAGAACTTGCTGTTGGATCCTACCAAATCAAGGCTGAGGAGTGCACCAGTGGCCTGCCGGCCATGAGGGGCTACTGCCGGCCACCTGCCGACCAAGAGTGGGCCTCTACCGGCCAACAATCGAAGGGTGCCGACCATCAATGTGGCACTGCCGGCTACTGGTGTGCTATGACGCCATTCTGCAACAGAGCACAAAAACAGAGGAAATGGAGGGTCTCCCAAGGGAATGTACGTGCTATGCCACTCCGAATCACCTCGAAACATCAAGGGAGAGGCATCATTAGATCCAAGACCATCAATCAAGCATCGCAATGCATGATGGCCAAAGATCCAATCTTGCACAAATTCAATAAATGCAATGCAAACAAGAATCTAAGACCACAGCCTTATCATTAGAGGATCAAAGGCAATGGAGACAACAGGGATTGGCTCACTTTCATCACTTTGAGTATGAAGTGGGCCAATCCCCCTTGCGTTCAACATAACGTCTGGTTGAACATGATGCAACGCAAAATGCAACATGCTCATCTATCAATGCTAAGGTGGCATGCACAAGACTCTATCATGGAAACAATGCATGCAAGACATGTTATGGAGCCAAGAGCACTAAAGCAAGTGGAGAACATTACACATGAGGCATGCACCACTAAACTCAAATGGTCAAACCAGCTATGGAAAGACCTAAGATACTCCAAAACTGTGGCCAAAACACACTGAAACTTAGGCACAAAAAGCAAGGAATGCATACTCAACTCATGGCTCGCAAGGCACAAAGCTCAACCCTCAAACACATTCAAAGAGTGATACATATGAGAGTATGATATATGCTCTAAAATTATGTGTTAAATGATGGAAAATCACATAAACATCACAAATAAGGCATGCTAGAAGGCCTAAAGCATAAGGCTAGTAAAGAGCAATACATAAGAAGCATGCAATACACAGCCCAAACAACCAAACTAGCTTTAGACAGAGCTCAATCATGCCAAAATAGTGGCCTAAACATGCTGGAATTGAAGCACAAAAGGCAAGAAAAGCATGCTCAAGTATTGGTTCACAAATAAGGCATCAAAACATAACTCTCAAAAGCAATGAAAGAGTGGAACATGTGAGAGTGTGACTACACCATACACACTGAAATCATGTAAGAAATGAGGCTAAGGCATGCAATCATCACATTCAAAGCATATTAGGGACCTCAAACACAAAGCTAGTGAAGCCCAACTACACTATAGCTATACAAAGCTAAGCACATATGACTAAGACCACTTAAAACAGACCTCAAACATGTTAAATCAGTGGCAAAAATGTGCTGGGACAAAGCTAACACATGCTAGAATGATGAACTAAAGCATGAAGCATGTTAGGCCAACAAGCTTGATTATACTACAAGTATGAGATGCAAGCCACCAATGACCAAATCAACCAAAAACATAGTTATGGTAGGTCCAAAAAGTCACAAAAATATGCTTGAGCTAAGTCACAAAAGAGTAGAAAAGCATGCTCAAGTATGAGGCCAACAAGGCAAGCAAGCAAGACAAGAGAAGAGGGGACCACCCCCCTCCTAGTTTTGACCTCAAAACCACCTTTCCACCACTGAAATTTCTCTGAGTTTCAGTGGTAGAAAGGCCATGCAAAGGCTAATACAAAAGCCTCAAAGGATGGCTCAAAAGCTTAACAAATAAGGCATACAAGGGGGTGAAACACCCCCAACTCCCACAAGGCCTCAAACAACCATTTTAAACACTTAAAAATAAAGCTTTTTGTAGTTAACAACCAAGCCTAAAACAGCATGCACAGGTGGCTAAGATGGTACACAAAAATAAGATTAAAAGGGAGACATGCTCACCATTGGAGCACAGCAGCAAAACAACAAGTTCTCTCGCCAAAACCAGCTTTTTAAGTCTAAACAAGACCCTCAAAGACCTCAGCAACAAGGAAATGGTGTTTTACTAGGTGTTGTAGTGCAAAAGTGTGAAGAAAATACACTTTAAAGTGCTATTGAGGACAATATATATATATAGAGAGAGAGAGAGAGTGAGGATTCTAGAGAGAGATATTTTCAGCTCCCAAATGTTTTGAACCCTTGGAGAGGGAGAGGGGCCTCTCCTTATATAAGCAATGCAAGCTAAAGCATGCCTGACAAGCTTAAACCTGCCTCCAGCCCTCCATACACGTGTATGAAGGATGGCTTAGTGAGCCACAGCTGGCTCAAAATATCTGACATAATATCTGCTGAAACATGGTGATCTGCTGGCCATCAGTGGTGGCCGACAATGCCTCATGGATGGCCGGAAGGCCTCATCAATGGCCGGCAGGCACAAATTGATGGCCAACAGTCCTCTCTGATGGCCGATAGGCCACTTAGAATACCACAAAGAAAAGACCAACACATGGTCCAAACATGAGACATAATGGAAATAGGGTTTGGAAGGATCAAACCTGGAGCATTTCGTCGTGAAAGTTGAACACTCGATGAGCAATCAACCTTGTTGCTGGATGTACCTGCAAGCACATCCAAGTCTTGAGGACGATCAAAAATGGGGTGTCTACAGGCTTGCCTGACAAGACTCTAAATCACCCCAGCCTTCTAATAGGTTCAGGATAAGATAAGCTCTTGGGGGTTCAAACCAAAGTAACTCCATTAGGTTTGTCATTTCCTAAAACACAAGAAAACTTAGCCCAAAAATATTTATAATACAATTTACTTGTGTTAGACAATTTAATTTAAAATTTTTTGTTTTCGAAAACACATACCATAATATCAAATAATAATATGAATTAAAATTCATTATTAGTATTTTTTTTTGTCTCAAATAATTATTTCAAATAATGTGAGTAATTGTACAGAACAAGTTAGAAAAATATACTAAATTCATTTTGATAAAAAAAAATAAATAAATAAAAAATCATTGCTTTGATACCACTTTTGTTGCAACCCAAACCCGGTACCCAAAGGTTTTGCGTCGCAACAAGATAAAAATAAACTGATTCTTAAATTTATGTTGTAGTAGCGCAATGGATAAATTAAATAAATTAAAATGAAATAATTGGGTACCAAAAGTTTATTAAAAAGAAAAAAAAAATAGTCATTTGGGCGCGTTTATTTTATTACAAGAGTCCAATCAATAATACATATAGTACAAAGAAAAAAAAACTCTGTGATTTATTCCTCATCTTGATCCTGCTAAATCTCATCACCAGAAAGAGATAACAGCCATAAGCACATAGCAGAGTGAGAAATATCATACTGTAAGTATAGGGGCACAAAATAGCCATGTATAGTTATTTAAGCTAAAACATGAACATAATTTAAGTTGAATAAACAAATCATTTAAGTGGTAGAAACAGAAATATATAAATTACATAAATAACTATAACAACGGTATAGAACAAAACATAATAGGGGTCACTAGAATGATAATCGGAACAGGGGTCACTGGAGTGATAATCAAAATAGGAGTCAATAGATCCATGACAAATAGAGGACCAGAAAGTAGCCAAATAGAAGTCAATGGTTTGTTTAAGCCCTCAAAGGCGTAGGACTCCCATGGTGACACTTACATAAAATAATTGTTTATAAAATCACCGTCAAATAATATCTAAAATTTAAACAAACATATCCATAGGTTTAAATTTAAGCAAATAAAGTTCAAAAAATAATTTATATAATTGAAACATTAACATAACCATGAAACACAATATATATAAAATAAATTACGGTGACTCAAAACATTAGTAAAATATATTATAGTGACTCAAGATATATATAAATTATATTACGATAATTTAAAATATAATATAATTCACTTTAATATTAACGCTTAATGTTTACTTTCCTATTGTTGACTCCCTGCTACTTGTGTAAGGTAGCCGTACCTATCCATGCCTTGTTCTTCGTTTCCCAAGCTCAGTGACTATTTATAGAGGAGTATGCATGGCCTCTGTGTGACGTGTCCTTTTACTGGGCCTTGACTCATGGCTTTTACCCCAAGGTTTTTACCAAGGGCCACGATAACCCTTGGCACATGCAAAAGTAGCTGGCCCCTTGTATTTATTTATTTATTTATTATTATATATACATATTTTTTTTCTACTCCTTCATTTACTTATTTTATTTATTTATTATTACGTTAGGTTCACGTCTAAATCCTCATCACCCAACAATAAACGTCACTTAATATTCTTTAAAAAAATGTGGTGTTTCACAATTTAATCGGTTAATTCTCAACTTTCTAAACTATGCACCTTTTTTTTTTTTTTGATATAATAAGGAATAACGTAGTATTGAATTAAGGGGCTGGTTTGGTAAGTTTTAAAAAAGTCAAAAAGTCAAAAAGTCAAAAAGTTATTATCTTATTTAAGTCACATTATCTTATTTAAGTCACATCGCCTCTCTAACACATCACTTCAAACTCAACCTAAATCCAACCTATGTTTTATAAAAAGTCAAAAAGTGCACTTATTTAGATCATCCCAAACAATCCCTAAATTTAAAATTTCGGGTGTCACAACATAAGCCTTAGGAGACTTAGACTCATCAAGCCACCAAAAAATATCTCCTTGAGAGAGAGAAGAAGAAGAAGAAGAAGAAGAAGAAGAAGAAGAGAAAAGAGAGAGAAGAAGGGAATTTAATCTAAGCTTGGAGATTGGAAGAAATTGAAATAGTAACTCAAAGATTGGCTCAAGGTAAGTGTTAATCAACTCAAAGACTTGAAATATCTCTTCAATTGCTTGGAATTAAGACCTTAGATGAAGCTTTTGCACTAATAAAAGTTAGGGTTTTGAGTTATGATCTTGGTTGAATATATCTCATGAAATTGAACATGGAAGCTTAGGATTTGGTTAAGTGAAGGGTAGGTTCTTCTAGTTTGGGCTTCTGTTGGGTTAGATTGTGAGGAATTGTTTCCTAATCTTACCTCTTTTCATGCTTTGAGCTCATAAATAAATAAATAAATATATATATATATATATGAAAAGATGAAGACAATAAAGGAATCATGGAAATTAGAGTTCTATATGTCAACTTAAAGGAAGTTTGATCTAATTGAGCTTGTGTTTCATGCTTAATATGTTCATATATCATGTTTATGAAGTGAATTTGCTTAAATTGAGCCTTAGAGATACATTTAGAAAGCTTAAATTTGTTTGATCTTTGGACTGCTCAAACAGAGCCCAAAACCGCACGTGTGGGGCTCACAGCTACACGTGCGGAAAATAGGGAAAACAAGTTGAGCATTCTGAAAAAAAAAGCACGTGCGGGCCGCATGTGCGGAGAGGGTCTTCCGCACATACGGGAAACAAAAAGAAAATCTGCATCTTTTTGTACATATTTTCAACCCTCTGAATCTATTAATGTATATGTTTAAGCCCTCTAAAATGATTAAAAATGAAAAGAAAACAAACAAAACGGAGAAATAATTAAAGAGAAGAAGGTAAGAAAAGATGAATGTGTTTTGATTGAAATGATTGAGCATTGGATTACAATGGCATATGAAATGGACCTGAGCTTGTTCGGTTTCTATTATGTATGATGGGCCCGAGGCCGTTATGTCTAATATGGATTGTTTATGACTCATAGCCCTAAGGCAAAGGGAGATGGAGGCATGCCGATGTTCCATCTACCCTATAATATTCAGAACAACTATTGATATGTTGGGCCTAAGGCCGTTCAGTATTATGTTGGGCCCAAGGCCGTTCCGTATTATATTAGGCCCAAGGCCGTTTCATCTTATGAGAGCCTGAGACCGTTGCGGAATATGAATATGGATAAGACATGTATACGTTGTATATTTATTCTTCAAGACATATGCTCATTCTTATGAACCTTCTTACATTATCATTACTCGCTGAGCCTTGCTCACTTCATATTTATATAAATTTATGTAGGTGATCAGCTCAGAGGCCAGCCCTAGGTCAATTTCAGGAACTTTTGATGGACCTATTTTGTTAAGCCTTCAAAGTTGGAGCCTTTTTTTTTTTTTTTTTTTTAAAGGAGTTCCTTTGATGCCACATTTTTGTTAAGTCTTTGGTGGCTTTTATTGAACACTTGGTCAATATGTAATTTTTGGGCTTCTAACTCTTTGTATATAGCTACATGAGTTAGACTTCTTTATATATGAACTGTGTATGTGAACTCTCTATATATGACTTCATGTTTAAAATCCTGGCATGTAAGCACTATTCAATGGATGTTCTGTTATTTTATTTAGTTTCGCTCAGGCCCTGTTATGATAAGTTCTTGGTAATTTTGTCTGAGGCCGTAAGTAATCAAGAGGTTACTGGCCAGTCATGATCCAAACTTTTAGGGGCGGGTTTGGGTCGTGACAGAGATAGTATGTGGTGCAACTCTTGGATTTCAGGCCACATATGGTATAACAGTATTGGATGTCGGTAAGGGTCATCCTACCGTTATGCCGGTAGCATGGCTCGGTAATTCCATTGATGATTCATAATGTGTTTATGGCTAATTGTATGGGGTTCACAAAATAAAAGTGCATCATTTCTCGAAATAAGATGTTAAGTGGGAATGTGATTCCACCCTATACTGTGGATACTACGGGAAAAGACATATAGTTATCTGAGGCATGATGGAGTCATTCTCACTCGCCAGACGTATCTGGACATCAGCTGGGATGTTGAACTCTCAGCGAAAGTTTTTTTATTTTGATAAGGGTATCAACTCTTCATCTATGCATACCTATGATGTGTTCTTGGAGTTCTTGATGGTTATATTCAGCCTAGGGTTTGGAAAATTCTTAGAGTCATAAGTTCATCTGCTAAAAGTTTGGAAAATATAGAGTTTTATGGCTAAAATGTAGATTCAAATCTAGAATGTGAAAAAACAGAGGTAAATATGTAGGAAATTTGAAGAAAACTAGAAAAATGAAGAATGATGAAGATCAATGAAAAACAGGTTCAAGAAACTTGAAAACCGAAATTGAAACTAAGCGTTTGGGGGACTTACATACCGGTAATGGAGAAATGGATGCCAGATTCGAGTTCACCGGAGAAAAATGAAGCTTTTGAACGGAGCAGATAATTAATTCAGTCGTCGGAGACGACGAACGGAGTAATTGCAGTGGTAGAGATTCGAAGGTGCAACAATGGAGGTTAAAGAGAGAAAGTCTAAGAAGAGAGAAAGTTAGGAATATGAAAAGTGGGAAGATGAAGGGGTGGAGAGGAGTTTTGGTGAAAGAGATGGCGGCAAATGAAAATAATTTAAATTTCTAGGGAAACATGTAATGGTTAATGTCAGCTGACGTCAAGTCAAGCGATGTGTGTCAGTGAAAGGACGTGTTGGGAACCAATAAAGAGTTGACACGTCATTGGTGCAGGTATAACGATTAAGGTTGTTTTGAGGTGACAGCTTTTGAATTTTGGAGTTCTTAAACTAGAGAGTCATGATCTCGGATAGTAGTGTGATCTTAGTTGGCATGATGAGCTAGGACAAGAAGAAGCATCTAGGTTCTATGTTTTTTTGTAACTTCTTGTTTCTTGGAAGCCAACGAGTCATCATCTCAATCGGAAAAGCATCTCCTAACATGTTATTTAGTCGACATGTTAGGAGGTCTGACAATATAGGTTTGATCACCTCAGTTTGGCTGAGGTAAAACCTAGTGGGCAATTGTGGGGACATAATTTTGGGTTGTCCATGTGGCCTAGGTTATTAGTTGAGCTACTACGTGGGTGGTTAGGATTGTCGAGTTATGATGCGATCATACCAGAATCTAAGATATTCGAATAGATGACAAGACTCCTAGATGATATCACACTACTTGTTTTGGTAAGGCTAGACTCTTGTGAGAATTGATCTTAATCTAAAGTGGAAGAGTCTTAGATAAGTGATATCTTATAAAGGACAGAGTGCTATGAAGTAAGACTTCTAAGAAAGAGTGGGCACTGTTAGCTATATAAAAACGGTACCCCCATGGGTTTACGGTACGTTCTAAACTAGTGTGTTATTTTGAGCTGGTATCTTTGAGAGATAGTTGATTGGTTTGATCGTCGGAGTACCTCCGGGTAGACGAGCCGCCAGTCTTGTGGTCTTCTTATGTGCAAGTGTTGGACTTATTTATTCTTACGTGTGCTCTACGAATTAGTTCCCAAGATCTCGATGAAGAGATTCAATTTGATTGTGAGGTTAAAATTCAACACCCACGTTTTCATGACAACAATTAAACCAAACATGACTATCACTAAAACTGTAGAGAAATTAAAGAAACATACAAAATCAATGATCGATAGCAATGGAATTGTCTTTTCCATCATGCTTCGTCCCTACACCTCCCAACCTGTCTTGGACGAGTTTCCTCCACTCCAATGAGAAAGAGGGCTAGGGACGGGTTTCCTCTCCTCATCCTCTTCTATCTCTCTCGTGCGTCAATTATATTTATTAAATATATTTATATATAAAATTTAAATTTCTTACATAGAATAAAATATTACCCTTAAAAACTCATTTTCACATTTTTATTTATCATTTTACATCTTTTGAATCTCACAACTTACAAATTATTATATGTAACCATATCATCTTGCATTTTATTAATAACACCATTCAAAAAGGTTATAAAATTAGCCAATCATTGTCTAGCTCTTGCCTCGGCCTTATTAACTCACCGATTTGTCCCATCCCCAATATGATTAAAGAAAGAGGTAGGGGCACCACAAAAGTTGTCTCTTCCCACCCTACCTCGCCCCGTTGTCATCCTAAGGATTAGGTAATGTGTGTGAAAGCAATACCTTTTTTTTTCATCCTATTTACTAACTTGCTTTCTTTTCTTCCCTTTTATTTTAGGAAGAAATTCAATACAGTGGGACAGATAAAAAAAAGAATACAAAAATATATGGGGTACAAGTGGTTTTGTGATGGGGTGCAAATGAAATGTTATGGAGATGCAAATGTGACTTGTACTCCTCCATGTTTGTGTTAAAAAAAAATGATAAAATTCTCAAAAGTTTTACCAAAATTTTTACCAAACGTCTCATATGAGTGTGGGATCCACACTATGTGAATCCCATATGGGTCTCATACTCATATGAGATATTTGGTAAAAATTTTAATAGAATTTTTAAAATTTCTGACATTACTAAAAAATTCTCACATTAGGATATATTCCCTTTTATTTTATGTTTTACACACAAATACTATAAATCATTTATTATTTTTTGTCATCTTATGCATGGTTGGTTGAATAAAAATTAATTTTCACATCCATTATTAGTAAATTATTAAAAGCACTTTTAATCCAAAAGATAATGGTTGAATTATCGACTACATTAACTATCCTAATATCCAAATCTACATTAATCTTTATAAATAAATAAATTATTAGAGCAATGCCCAAGAGACAAAAAAAAAAAAAAATTACTTCCTTTATCCCAAAATAATGATCATTTTTGGAGAATCTAACTTTTTTTGCCAATATAATTATTACACTTACAAAAAATTGATTTTTCAAAATTACCCTTTGATTGTACATTTTTTTGGGAATATCAATGTCATAATTATACTTTTTATATTGTTAATGAATTTAAAAGAATGGCAAAATAGCAAATTTATAGTATTTTTGTACTTAATTTTTAAAAAGGGACTAATATTTTGGGATAATGAAAAATAGAATAAGGAACTGATATTTTGGAATACAAGGAGTATCAAATATTCATATGAGTGTAGGTCCCACTCACATGAACATCAGTGTGGATCTCACAATTATGTGAGTGTTTGGTAAATTTTTTGATAGAAAATTTGGAGTCTTTTGTATGACTGAATTTATTATTCATAATTAATGTGCTTGGGAATTGACTCAAAATTTTGCATTGATTTTTCTAGCATAAGTGGCTTTTTCTTTTTTTAAATGGGATTCCTAAATAAACCTGTGATCTCTCTAATACTCTCCTGAATGATTTGGGAATATAAATTGTGTCAACACTAAAATTAGTCAATACAACACAATTTGGAAATAGAGAAAAAAATATATATATATATACTTGCAAAGAAGTCTCATAGAATTTCAGATGGCTAATGAGAACCATAGAGATTTACTTTCATGCTGTATATTTGTGTTGGTAGCTATCATGCACATGCTGAACCATGGATGTGTTGAAGGCAAACATGTTGTAATCCAAGATTATTTAAACTTAAAACTTAAAGGAACAATCAAGACCATAGAGGTCGACTTCAAACAAAAGCTCTTCCTTCTTCCTTCCTTCTCTCTCCTCCCTCTTTTTTATTTTTTATTTTTTTTAGCTATAAATATTCAGAGATTTAGGGGATTAATTGTTTATTTGATTTGATTTTTAATTTTTGGCAGAGTGAAGATGATGTGATTGACTGCGTCGACATTTACAAACAACCTGCATTTGATCATCCACTTATAAAGCATTTACAGGTTTTTTTTTTTTTTTTCAACACATCTATATATATAATTCTACATATTAGTCTTCCATTCTTTTGCTGGGGCTTGTTTGGACTTTTTCACAATTAATTGTTCCAATATCACCTGAAAAATGGCTTGAACTTAATTCTCAACTTGGTAATTAAAGTTTTTTTTTTTTTTTTTTTTTTGTTATTCCCTCCGTCCCAAAATAATGGTCCATTTTGGATAATCCAACTTTTTTTGATAGTACAATTATTATATTTTAAAAATATTAATTTTCCAAAATTACTCTCTGAGAGTACATTTTTGGAAATATCAATTGTCATAATTGTACTTTTTGTATTATTAATGAATTTTAAAAAAGGCCAAAATAGTAAATTACATTATTTTATTCCTTAAATTTTGAAAAGGGACTAATATTTTGGGACAATGAAAAATAGAATAAGGGACTAATGTTTTGAGATGAAGGGAGTATTATATTTAAGGAGGTTGGGAGAAAGGGAGTATTATATTTAAGTATTATATTTTGGGCGAAAATGTGCAATAGAATTACCAGAGGCATCAAGATAAGTGTTGGGTTTTTTGTGAACATACATTCGTTCCCCTTTTTTTATGAATTAATTATATTTTGCAAAGAACTAAAACCAATGAATTTGAAATAATGTAAAAATGAAAATATGTGGGCCAAAATGTGCAATAGAATTATTTCCCTCCGCTTCCTAATTTTTTATTGCACTGGAACAAGATGGAACCTAGCTCATCTCCAATTGGAATGAAAATGGATGACTCTCAACCCAAGCTTATTCAGAATTGGCATAAAAATGGAGAGTGCCCACAAGGAACAATCCCCATTAGAAGGACTCCAAATCATGACCTTCATCGAACTTTTCCATTTCACCGGCAAGGAGGACAACATTACTACCCCATTGGGCAACTAATAGGTGCTCATGAGGTACAATTTGAACTTAATCTAAACTTAATGCCTACCTGACGTTTACTCAAAATACAAAACATTTAGCAAAATTTTGTGCATTAATTTATCTTTTCTTTCATTTTAGTATGCCATTGTTTCTGAAAGTGGTAGTAACTACTATGGAGCGCACGCATCATTTAATGTGTGGAATCCTAAGACAGAGGCTAATGAATTTAGCTTATCTCAAATTTGGGTTATGTCTGACGTAACAACCTTGAATACTATTGAAGCTGGATGGATGGTAAGTGTTAACTTGTTTGTGAGGCCTTAATATTTTGATACATTATCAATGACCTATTGTATGTTGAGTCACTACATATATATTATGGCATCCGTAAGTAGACACGTTGGTGCATGTTTTTAGGTTAATCTCGGAAGGTATCTTGACAATCAGACAAGGTTCTTTATATATTGGACAGTAAGTTTCCTTAATTTCCTAATCCTCTATTGATTATTTAAAACTTACGATATTAATCACAACATATAACAATTTTTGACCCACATTTGATTCTCATGTTGGTAGTGATGACATATTAATTCAACCTTACTTTACGTTCATGTGGCAAACAGAGCGATAACTATCAAAGCACAGGATGTTATGATCTTGGTTGCCCCGGTTTTGTACAAACAAATCAAAAGTTTGCCATTGGTTCCGCCATAAAACCTGTTTCCACCTACAACGGAAAGACATTCGACATATCTATACTGATATTCAAGGTATATATATATGCTACAATCTATTTAACTAACAACTTGTAAACCTTAAATACGACTCAAATTATTTTCTTGGAAACACTAGAAGAGCATGCGGTTTTATTTTAGTTTTGGATTTTTATTTTTATTTTTATTTATTTTTATTCTTTTGATAACTTAGTATCAGTCCCACTAGACCAACTAATTCCGGAGATCAATCCATCATCCACGGCGGGTGAGGGGGCCAACCAAGACAAAACTCTATACGGACTAGTCCCAAAAAAATTATTTGCACTTATAGAAGGTTTTGAACCTAGACTTTGGAAAAAACACACCCTCCGTCCCAAGTTTTGACCACTAGAACTCCTTAGACTTTTTGAACAAATTATACTTACTGCTTATGTAGTTTGCCTTATGTCAATTTTAGTCATGAGTATTACAACAATTTTATTCTTGAATTTTTTACATTATGTCAATTTGGTCTAATTGATTATGTCCCTTTGAAAATTAAATTGAAATCTAGGAACAAAATAGTTCATTCAATCTTCTTATTATGATTGAGAGATTGACGTCCAATTGAAAATGGTCTATTTCCTTTTGAATGAACCATTTGTTCTTGATTTATGTCCAATTTCTAATACGTGTTATCAATTGGACTAAAATGACACCACACGATCAAATTGACACAAGATAAATTACAAAAATCATAGGTATAATTTTTCCAGTTCTTTACAAAAAATTATATGGTAAAATGAATTTTTTACACCGAAATTTTCATCTAATTTCATTTTAGTACCTCATCTTTTAATTTAAACAATTAATGTGCAAACTTTAACTTATGTTTCAATGTCGTCCTCTTGACACTTACAATTTCAAATTTGTATGAAAAACGCTCACGTCAACACATTTTACAAACATTAAAAGAAAAAATCCATATGGCAAATTACATGTTCATCCGTAAACTTTCACTCAGATTCTACTTTGGTTCTGAATTTGTAACTTAAATCAAATTTCAAATGAAGGAGTAATAGGAGGATACCATTGAAACACGAGTTGAAATCAGATGATTTAATTGTTACAATTAGAAAATGTGGGATAAAAGTGAAATTTGACTGAAAGTTCAAGGTTGAAAAATGTAGCTTACCAAAAAAATATATGAAAAATAAACAAAAAGAGGTGCAAAGATCTATACCATTTTCAAGAATATATAATTTTTTCAATGAATTATTGTGTCGCTCAAGGTCAAAAATTCATTGTCATACTTTTCGAGCAATGAGAGCTATTTTGTTGTTTCCTTGTAGTGCTTATTTTAAATATTTTTTTTTTGATCAACAAAAAAAGCTTTATTAATATAATAACACAAAACATGTGTAAATTACATCAATAAAGTAAGGGAGTGCACAAAGCATCATAACTAACCTTCACGATCCCAACTAGGTTGGCACCGCAAAGGAAGTACAATCATTTCCTAGCACTAGTCCAAGATTGGTGAGAAACCAATCAGAAGCAAACAAACAAGAAAAGAAAGAAAAACAACAAAATACCCAACAAAGCAACAACACCCAAATCAACCATTCAACAGCAGCAGACTATCCCAACCAAGACACTACCATCCAGCAATCAACACCATACAGCAGCACCCTTCTACTATCTGCACAAACCAAAGCAGCCTCCTACAGCAACCAGACCAGCCTCCAGCAGTAGCTTCCCCTGCCACAGCAATACACCAGCAAATTGCCCAAATTTACTCTTGGCATCACAGCAGCGAGCACACCAGCAAATTAACTCTTAGCAACACAGCTAACACCAATACATTAACCTAGATTCACTCCATTTTCCAGCAGCAACCAGAAGGGGATGAAAAAGCCACCAAACAGATCCACCATCAGACCACCTCTCACTTTCAACAGATCCAGCAGCAGACCCCCAATGAAGGAAAACCCTCCATAGAAACCAGCAACCATACAGGTACACCAATAAGCCCACTTGATCCCTCTCCACCAATCCATCACCCCTTTAGCATTTTGTGGGAGCACCCAAAGCAAACCCCACCAATTCAGAGTATTAGACCATATCTGCCAAGCAAAACTGGCAACCAATAGGACATCAAAACCAGCAGAGCAGTTCAGATCTTAGACATCATACACCAGCAGCAGTAGCATACAGAACAGCAATGTACACCATTAGACAACAAACACCAGCAGCAAACACAATAGGGCATTATATACCAGCAACAAACCTTTCAGCAGAACAGCCGTGAATTATAACTTCATGCTCAGGTCCAAAAAACTGAGACAATGTTAATTCCTCAGCAGGTCCACATCAGCAACTCCATCTTCAATAGCAGATTCTATGAGCTCTTCAATAGCAGATTCTTTGTCAACTTCACACCTGAGTAACTTAACACACAGCAGTCCACAACATCAGCAGGGCAATGTTTTAGTTAAGCTCCTTTCGAATATGGAGTGCTTCTCAAACTCTATCATCGTTTAGCCAAAAATGGGAAAGTCTGTATGCAGTAATACGACAAGAATCACAAGGTGGTGGTTAATGAACAACAAGCTCTATGTTTTCTCACCGATAGATCTTCTTTCACTAAACAATTCCCGTTTACCGGACATTGGTTCCAAAATTTGAGCTCTTTGAAGTCCATCAATACACTGAGAGTAAGCCTGATAATCTTGCAAACACTGTGCATTGCTAGGATCTATATTGAAAAACTCTCATTGACAACTTCTCTGTAATGACAACCAGGAAGCTCAACAAACAACATCACAGATGAGTATTAAGTCTTCTTCCTTGCTTCCATCAGCAGTCCAGATGAGAATGAAGGCCAAACATCTCCACCATCAAACATTGCCTGCTGCTGCTAGTTGGCCAGAGGAAGAACAAATAAACTCCTATTTTGGGACACTACAGCAGACCAAGGCAGCATACTACATTACAGCAGAATCAGGACCAAACATGCCCAGCAGTCCAACACAAGTTCTTGAACACTTCAATAAGTAGCACAAGCTATATTAGACTCTTGGACACTTCTATTCAACCCAAATCAGCATCAGGCAGAGTACAGCAGCAACATGATACACAATTTTATTTTGAGATACCTCTGCAGCCTAAACCAGAAACAGAATTACCATAAATGCACAACCCAGCAGGAACCACAACTTAACAGCAAACATCAGCAAGCAGCCCTGCAATCCTGAGAACTTTCATTAGACAGCAACCACCTATAAAGTGCAGTTGGCACATCCAGCAACACTGCAATCTTGAGAACTTTCAGCAGCCAACCTATAAACACCTTGGAGAAGCCACCCAAAGAGCAGTTGGGCACAGCATACCCACACCTTCAAAACAAACACCCAGACTATGCAGCCTGAAAACTGTAGGCCACATTCCATAACTGTAGCAACCCAGATGCAGTGGATGAGGGCACACCATACAGCAGCAGGCTATAACACATAAGCCCCATGAAAAGCAAGGTTAGACCAAATCAACCCCTCAGGCATAATCTAACCTGCTTTAGATTATAGATAATATCATTAATTGAGTAAGTAAAAGAGGGGTTAGAAGTTTTGACCCATAAAGCAACCCTGACCTTGATTGAATCACATAGCCCTTCAAAATTCATCGGCGTGCTTATTTTAAACATAATGAAATAAGTCCATCCAAACTCTCTGATTTTCCTATATTAATGAAAAATGTATTAGGACAACAACACTGGAAATTGGTGGCTTCAGCTGCAAG
This sequence comes from Camellia lanceoleosa, assembly GCA_025200525.1. Lineage (NCBI taxonomy): Eukaryota > Viridiplantae > Streptophyta > Magnoliopsida > Ericales > Theaceae > Camellia > Camellia lanceoleosa. The sequence goes on from CM045759.1 coordinate 149,702,009, forward strand.
ATGTGGTATTAGGTTACTGGCCTGGTTCCATCTTCACAGGCTTAGCTGACAGCTCTACGATAGTGGAATGGGGAGGAGAGATCATCAACGGAAGATCAGCACAACATCACACAACCACTCAAATGGGGAGTGGCCATTTTCCCTTCGAACGATATGGAAAATCAAGTTTTTTCTATAATCTTAAAGTCATTGACAACTCAAACACTCAGCAAGATCCAGCTTCCCTTCAACCATATGTTACAGATTCTGCATGCTATGATTTACATGTTGAGGAAAACAGAAATACTGATCTCGGAACTTATTTTTACTATGGGGGTCCTGGATATTCTGCAGAATGCCCATGATGATCAACAAATCGATGTATTAAAGAATAAAAAACATTCAGTGGTTTAAAGTTTATATGTTAAATAAATTTTGTTTTCATTACTGGGCAGATGGCCCACCATCCAAACTTAAAAATAATTAACAACAAAGGAGTGAACAAAAGTCTAGTATAGAGATTTTTGGCATAAATTTTGTTTTCATTTTTTTCTTCTTTAGTTTGGTAAACACTATTTTTGTATTGCGATTTGATCACATATATGTCTATTCGGCGATAGAGGAAAACCCAGAGCTTTTTTTAGTGAGGCCAAAACAAGAATTGATAATGTACAAATTTGATTTACAGACTGATGATATCAGTTACCAGAGAGAGATCACTGTCACTCACTATAGATTTACAACATCCAAGCCCATGAAAATTAGAATACAAGTATGACAATAGATGAAGAAATATGGAGAAATAACAAGGAGATCTAGACAATGGCAATCTGATCAACGGAAAACAGGATTCATAAGGAGAGGAAACCATAACCCGCCCTCCGACTATTACAAGCAATTCATGTCATACTATTCCATACATACAATCTACAGTCATAATTTCTATGTGACATGGATATAGAACATGTATATCAAAATATAGTATCCAAGTTTATACAAAATAGATGCTCCTCGGGCGTATATCAAATAAAAGTGGGCATTCCCTCTCATAACAAAGGTCACGACCATATAAAACACTGGGCATGTGGCCCCACCATCCAAACTTAAAAATAATTAACAACAAAAAGTGAACAAAAGTCTAGTATAGAGATTTTTGGCATAAATTATATGAATAAGGTAATGAATGTGATCATTTGTTTTTTTTTTAAAAAAATTTTCTTGATAGAAGTTTTTTTATTAAAAATATGAAATTTAAAAGTACAAGGAAGAAAATAAGCATTGAGAAAGATTTAAAGAGTACAAACTCTCCTACTAGTACTACTCACATCTTCACAACCAACCTCTCAGCCTCACATTTTTATATTTATAAAAAAAAAAAAAAAACACAAAAAAAAACACAAAAAAAAAAAAAAAAAATTACAAACCAAACTCGCCGATTTGTCCCACCCCCAATATGATTAAAGATAGAGATAGGGCACCACAAAACTTGTCTCTCCTCACCCTGTCCTGTCCTGTGGTCATCCCTAAGGATTAGGTAATATGTGTGAAGAGAAATGCCCCGGAGCTCTAATTAGAGCTCCAAAAGGACAGCACTAATGAGCTGTCATCAATGAGAAAAAAAAAAAAAAATAGTGAAGTAAAAACAAAAAATAAGACAGAAAAAGACAAAATAATACTCTTTTAGTGGTTTGTTTTTAGAGGTCCGGAGCATCACCGTATGTGTGAAAGCCATACCTTTTTTTCTTTTCATTCTATTTGTTTAACGTGAGAGTTTTTAGTAACTTGCTTTCTTTTCTTCCCTTTAATTTTAGGAAGAAATTCAATACAGTGGACAGATAAAAAAAAATTACAAAAACATATAAAGTACAAGTGGTTTTGTAATGGGGTGCAAGTGAAAGGTTGTGGGGACGCAAATGTGACTTGCACTCCTTCATGCTTGTGTTAAAAAAAAATAAAATGCTAGAGATCCCAAAAGTTGTACCAAAATTTCTATCAAATGTCACATATGGGTGTGGGACCCACACTATGTGGATCTCATATAAGTCTTGCACTCTTATGAGACATTTGGTAGAAATTTTAATAGAACTTTTAGGATTTTTTTTATATTATTCAAAAAAGAAAAAAAATTCTCCCACTAGGATGTATTCCCTTTTATTTTATTTTTTACACACAAATACTATAAATCATTTATTATTTTTTGTCATCTTATGCATGGTTGGTTGAATAAAAATTAATTTGCACATCATTATTAGTAAATTGTTAAAAGCCCTTTTAATCCCAAAGATAATGGTTGAATTATCGACTACATTAACTATCCTAATATCCAAATCTACAGTAATCTTTATAAAAAAAATAAAATAAAAAATTATTAGAGCAATGCGAGAGAGACAAAAAAATAACTCCCTTTGTCCCATATTAATGGTCCCTTTTGGGAAATCTAACTTTTTTTGGTAGTACAATTTTTGCGAAAATTGATTTTTCAAAATTACCCTTTAATAGTATATTTTTTGGGAGAATATCAATGTCATAATTATACATTTTATGTTAATAAATTTAAAAGAATGACAAAATAGGAAATTAATATTATATTTGTACTTAATTTTTGAAAAAATACTAATATTTTGGGACAATAAAAAATAGAATAAGGGACTAATATTTTGAAATTGAGGGAATATCAAATATTCACATGAATATGATTGAATTTATTATTCATCATTAATGTGCTTGGGAATTGATTCAGGATTAGGTAATATGTGTTAAAGCAATACCTTTTTTTCTTTTCATTCTATTTGTTTAACGTGAGAGTTTTTAGTAACTTGCTTTCTTTTCTTCCCTTTTATTTTAGGAAGAAATTCAATACAGTGGAGCAGATAAAAAAAATTACAAACACATATGGAGTACAAGTGGTTTTGTGATGGGGTACAAGTGAAAGGTTGTGGGGATGCAAATGTGACTTGCACTCCTCCATGTTTGTATTAAAAAAATGAATAAAGGTTGAGACCCCCTTTGGGGGTCACCCCCCTTCACCCCTTTAGTTTTGATTGGTCAATTTATTTATTTTTTTATTTTTCTTCTCACCCAATCCCCAACCTCCATGTGTGTGAGGGGGTTGTGGGGTGGGTGTTTTAAGGGGGTCTAAATCCAAAAATACTAGAGGCCCCAAAAATTCTACCAAAAGTTTTACCAAATGTCTCACATGGGTGTGGGACCCACATGGGACCCACATTGTGTGGGTCCCACACCCATGTGAGACATTTGGTAAAACTTTTGGTAGAATATTTGGGGTCTCTAGCATTACTCGTCTAAATCAATGCCCTAAAAAATAAAATAAAAAATGTTAGAGATCTCAAAAGTTATACCAAAATTTCTACCAAAAGTCTCATATGGATGTGGAACCCACACTATGTGGATCTCATATAGGTCTTGCACTCATATGAGACATTTGGTAAAAATTTTAATAGAACTTTTAGGATTTCAGACATTACTCAAAAAAAAAAAAAAATTCTCCAACTAGGATGTATTCCCTTTTATTTTATTTTTTACACACAAATACTATAAATCATTTATTATTTTTTGTCATCTTTTGCATGGTTGGTTGAATAAAAATTATTTTGCACATCATTATTAGTAAATTGTTAAAAGCACTTTTAATCGCAAAGATAAGGGTTGAATTATTGACTACATTAACTATCCTAATATCCAAATCTACAGAAATCTTTATAAAAAAAAATAAAAATTATTAGAGCAATGCTTAGAAAGACAAAAAAAAATTACTCCCTTTGTCCCATAATAATGGTTCCTTTTGGGAAATCTAACTTTTTTTTGATAGTACAATTTTTTGCAGTTTAAGAAAATTAATTTTTCAAAATTACCCTCTGATAGTTCCTTTTTTTAGAGAATATCAATGTCATAATTGTACACTTTATGTTAATAAGTTTAAAAGAATGACAAAATAGGAAATTTATATTATTTTTGTACTTAATTTTTCAAAAGAGATTAATATTTTGGGACAATAAAAAATGGGATAAGGGACTAATATTTTGTAATGAAGGGAGTATCAAACATTCATGTGAGTGTTTGGTAATGTTTTTGATAGAAAATTTGGAATCTTTTGTATGATTGAATTTATTATTCATCATTAATGTGCTTGGGAATTGATTGAGAATTTTTTTAAATGGGATTCCTAAATAAACCTGTGATCTCCTTAATACTCTCCTGAATGATTTGGGTATATAAATTGTGTCAACACTAAAATTTGTCAATACAACACAATTTGGAAATAGAACAACAACAACAAAAAAAAAAAACTCGCAAAGAAGTCTTATAGAATTTTAGATGGCTAATGAGAACCATAGAGATTTACTTTCATGCTGTATATTTGTGTTGGTAGCTATCATGCACATGCTGAACCATGGATGTGTTGAAGGCAAACATGTTGTAATCCACGATTATTTAAACTTAAAACATAAAGGAACAATCAAGACCATAGAGGTCGATTTCAAACAAAAGCTCTTGCTTCTTCTTTCTTTCTCTCTCTCTCTCTCTCTCTCTCTTTTTTAGCTATAAATATTCAGAGATTTAGGGGATTAATTGTTTATTTGTTTCTTTGATTTTATTTTTAATTTTTGACAGAGTGAAGATGGTGATGTGATTGACTGCGTCGACATTTACAAACAACCTGCATTTGATCATCCACTTATCAAGGATTTGCAGGTTTTTTTTTTGTCATATACTTTTTAACACACACACACACACACACACACATATATATATATATATAATTCTACATATTAGTTTTCCATGCATTTGATGGGGCAAGTTTGGACTTTTTCACAATTAATTGGTCGAATATCACATGTCAAAAATGGCTTGAGCTTAATTCTCAACTTGGTAATTAAAGTTTTTTATTTTTTTATTTTTTTTAAGGATGTTGGAGATGCTCGAGGCATCAAGATAAGTGTTGGATTGTTTATGAACATACATTTGTTCCCTTTATTTTTAATTAATTTTATTTTGCAAGGAACTAAAACAAATGAATTTGAAATAATATAAAAATGAAAATATGTGGGCCAACATGTGCAATAGAATTATTTCCCTCCGCTACCTAATTTTCTTATTCCACTGGAACAAGATGGAACCTAGCTCATCTCCAATTGGAATGAAAATGGTTGACTCTCAACCCAAGCTTATTCAGAATTGGCATAAAACTGGAGAGTGCCCACAAGGAACAATCCCCATTAAAAGGACTCAAAATCATGACATTCGAATTCATCGAACTTTTCCATTTCACCGGCAAGGAGGACAACATTACTACCCCTTTGGGCAACTACTAGGTGCTCATGAGGTACAATTTGAACTTAATCTTAACTTAATGCCTATCTCACGTTTACTCAAAATACAAAACATTTAGCAAAATTTTGTGCATTAATTTGTCTTTTGTTTCATTTTAGTATGCCACTGTTACTGAAACTGGTGGTACCTACTATGGAGCGCACGCATCATTTAATGTGTGGAATCCTAAGACAGAGCCTAATGAATTTAGTTTATCTCAAATTTGGGTTGCGTCTGACAAAACAACCATGAATACTATTGAAGCTGGATGGACGGTAAGTGTTAGCTTGTTTAATTTATACTATTGAGTAACTACATATATAGTAATTGTATCCTTAAGTAGACAAGTTGGTGCATGTTTTTAGGTTCATCCTGCAAGGTATCTTGACAATCAGACAAGGTTCTTTATATTTTGGACAGTAAGTTTCCTTAATTTTCTAATCCTCTATTGATTACTTAAAACTTATGAAATTAATCACAACATATAATAATTTTTAACCCACATTTGATTCTCATGTTGGTAGTGATGGCATATTAATTCAACCTTACTTTACGTTCATGTGGCAAACAGGGAGATAACTATCAAAGCACAGGATGTTATGATCTTTATTGCCCCGGTTTTGTACAGACAAATCATAAGTTTGCCAGTGGTTCCACCATAAAACCTGTTTCCACCTACAACGGAAAGACATTCGCCATATCTATGTTGATATACAAGGTATATATATATATGCTACAATCTATTTAACTAACAACTTGTAAACCTTAAATACGACTAAAATTATTTTCTTGGAAACACTAAAAACTTATTTGCGCTTATAGAAGGTTTTGAACCTAAGACTTTGGAAGAAACATACCCCCGGTCCCAAGTTTTGACCACTAGGCCAACTCCTTGGACTTTTGTTGAACAAATTATACCTACTGTTTATGTAGTTTGCCTTGTGTCTATTTAGTCATGATTATTACAACAATTTTATCTTTGAATTTTTTACATTATGTCAATTTGGTCTAATTGATTATGTCCGTTTAAAAATTAAATTGAAATCTAGGAACAAAATAGTTCATTCAATCTTCTCATTATGATAGAGAGGTTGTCGTCCAATTGGAAATAGTGTATTTCCTTTTGAATGAACCATTTGTTATTGATTTATGTCCAATTTCTAATACATGTTATCAATTGGACTAAAATGACACTTTACGATCAAATTGACACAAGATAAATTACAAAAATCATAGGTGTAATTTTTCCAGTCCTTTACAAAAAATTATATGGTAAATTACATTTTTTACACTAAAATTTTCATCTAATTTCATTTTAGTACTTTATCTTTTAATTTAAACAATTAATGTTCAAACTTTAACTTATGTTTCAATGTGGTCCTCTTGACGCTTACAATTTCAAATTTGTATGAAAATTGCTCGCGTCAGCACATTTTACAAATATTTATTACAAAAAATTAAGGTTTTGGGGACCAAAATTTAGAGACTAAATTATTTTTTAGGGACCAAATATTTTTGTTTCGAAAAATGTAAGTATATTTTTAGCAACGAAAATTGGACATTAGTGATGAATTATTATCTATTTGGGACCAATTTTTTTTGTCTAAAAAACAAACCATTTTGACACCAAATTATTTTGTCCATAAAAGTATATTTATTAGTGACATTTTAAAATTTTGTCACTAAAAGTCTTATTTTTTATTTTCCGGGACGACCTTTTAGCGACTATCCTCACGACAATAGAAATTGATCCATAAATGTCTTCTGCAACAAAATTTTTACTTTTAGACACCAAAATATTTTGTCTCTAAAACTCTTATATGTTGTATATTAAAAGAAAAAATCGTTATGACAAATTTTTTTGTTTTTTTGATTAACAAAGAAAAACTATATTGATGATGAAACCATACATTACATAGGGGAATACATCAATAGGATGAGAAAGAAAAAGGGAGAAAAAGGAAAACCAAGCATAGTGTTGGTGAGAACCAACACGAGCTCGCAGACAGTATCATACAGCATACACCAGCAGATATACATCCATTGTTTGTGTGCTGCCAAACAATGTACCTCCAATCTGCAACATCAGCTAAACTGACTCTCAACTATACCCAGAGTAGCATAACTACACCAATTCAGACAATCACCCACACACCCTGAGCCAAAGCAGAGTAAAGCAGACAAATTACACGTTCATCCATAAACTTTCACTCAAATTTTACTTTGGTTCTAAATTTTTAACTTAAATCAAATTTCAAATGAAGGAGTAATAGGAGGATTCCATTGAAACACAGGGATGATTTAATTGTTACAATTAGAAAATGTGGGATAAAAGTGAAATTTGGCTTAAAGTTCGAGGTTGAAAAATGTAGTTTACCAAAAAAAATATGAAAAATAAATAAAAGGGGGTGCTAAGATCTATACCATCTTCAAGAATATATAATTTTTTCGATGAATTATTGTGTCGCTCAAGGTCAAAAATTCATTGTCATACGTTTCAAGCAACGAGAGCAATTTTGTTGTTTCCTTGTAGTGCTTAGTTTAAAATATTCAAAACTAATTTTTCATAATGGAATAAGTCCATCCAAACTAGCTGATCTTCCAATATTAATGAAAAATGTATTAGGACAACAACACTGGAAATTGGTGGCTTCAGGTGCAAGATGTGGTATTTGGTTACTGGCCTGGTTCCATCTTCACAGACTTAGCTGACAGCGCTACGATAGTGCAATGGGGAGGAGAGATCGCCAACTTTGGATCAGCACATCACACAACCACTCAAATGGGGAGTGGCCGTTTTCCCTTCGAAGGATATGGAAAATCAAGTTATTTCAATAGTCTTAAAGTCATTGACGACTCAAACACTCAGCAAGATCCAGCTTCCCTTCAACCATATGTTACAGATTCTGCATGCTATGATTTACATATTGGGAAAAACACAAATACTGATGCCGGAACTTATTTTCTCTATGGGGGTCCCGGATATTCTGCAGAATGCCCATGATGATCAGCAAATTGATGTATTAAAGAATAAAAACATTCATTGATATAAAGTTTATACGTTAAATAAATTTTGTTTTCATTTTTTTTCCCTTTAGTTTGGTAGCTAATTAAACACTATTTTCTATTGCACTATTTCTTGCAAAAGAATTGTATTTGTAGTTTAAAACAATTTGATCACATATCTGTCTATTTGGCTATAGAGGAAAACCCAGAGGTTTTTTTAGTGAGGCCAAAACAAGTTGATAATGTATAAATTTGATTTACAGACTGATGATATCAGTTACTAGAGAGAGATCATTGTCACGTACCATAGATTTACAAGATCCAAGCCCATGAAAGTAAGAATACAAGTATGACAATAGATGAAGAAATATAGAGAAATAACAAGGAGATATAGACAATGGCAATCTCATCAACAGATAACAGGATTCACAAGAAGAGGAAACCATGACCCGCCCTCCGACCATTACAAGCATTCATGTCTTACTATTCCACGCATACAATCTACAGTCATAATTTCTATGTGACATGGATATAGAACATGTATATCAAAATATAGTATCCAAGTTTGTACAAAGTAGATGCTCCTTGGGCGTGTATCAAAATAAAAGAGCGCATTCCCTCTTATAACAAACGTCACCACCATATAAAATACTGGGCATGTGGCCTGAACAAAATATAACTAAAGAGTGCCCTTACTCATCATCCAGATATACATGCATTACTGGGCAGGGGGCCCACCATAGAGATTTTTGGCATAAATTATACAAAAATGCTTTAGAGCTCTAATATAGGAGCTCTAATGGGAAGGTGGGACCCACCCTGATGTGATGTTTGTGCCTTGCTTTGGTATTTTTTTATTTTTTTATTTTTTGCTTTGACACATCACTAGAGCTCAAATTAGAGCTCTAGATTTAGAGCTCTCTAGCATTTCCCTAAATTATATGAACAAGGCAATGAATGTGATCATTTTTTTTAATTTTTTGTTTTTTATTTTTTTTGATCGGTAAAGAAATTTTTTTATTAAAAATATGAAATTTAAAGGTACAAGGAAAAAAATAAGCATTGAGAGAGATTCGAATAGTACAAACTCTCCCACTACTACTACTTACATCCTCACAACCAACCCCTCAACCTCACATTTTTATATTTATAAAAAAGAAAAATACACAAAAAAAATTACAAACCAAACTCGCCTATTTGTCCCACCCCCAATATGATTAAAGATAGAGGTAGGGCACCACAAAACTTGTCTCTCCCCATCCTGTCCCGTCCCGTTGTCATCCCTAAGGATTAGATAGTAAGTGTGAAAGCAACACCTTTTTCTTTTCATTCTATTTGTTTAACATGAGATTTTTTAGTAACTTGCTTTCTTTTCTTCCCTTTTATTTTAGGAAGAAATTCAATATAGTGGGACAAATAAAAAAAATTACAAAAACATATGGAGTACAAGTGGTTTTGTGATGGGGTGCAAGTGAAAGGCTGTGGGGATGCAAATGTGACTTGCACTCCTCCATGTTTGTGTTAAAAAAAAATGCTAGAGATCTCAAAAATTGTACCAAAATTTCAATTAAATGTCTCATATGGATGTGGAATCCACACTATGTGGATCTCATATAGGTCTCGCATTCATATGAAACATTTTGTAGAAATTTTAATAAAACTTTTAGGATTTCTGACATTATTCAATAAAAAAAATTTCTCCCCCTAGGATGTATTCCCTTTTATTTTATTTTTTACACACAAATACTATAATGGGGAATTGACCAGTAAATCCCATTTTATTATCTTGTAGATCATGTGGTCCTAATTGTTTTTTTTTAAACCGTTTAGTCCTTTGGGTTGTTTGTTTATTATTTTGCCATTAAAGTGTTAATTTGAATTTGTAGACCCACATGTATTTATGAGAAGGGGTGTGTGAGATTCACGTTCCAAAAAAAGGTAATAGTACTCTTTTTCTATGACGTGGGTTATGACGTGAATTTGACACTTTTTTTTTTTATTTTTTCCATGATGTGAATGGATGTTTGTATGTCACGCTGATCAAAAAAATACACTAATACTTTTTTTAATTTAATAAGTGTGTAACACTCACAACATGAGACGTGAGTTGTGACGTGAACCCTAGTATTTTGACCTTTTTTTTTATGCGTACGACGGAGGTTGTGACGTGAACACGAGATCATTGCCTTTGTTTGCTTCACTTTATCTTCTTAGAACACTGCCAAATTTCAATCTGACTTTGGAACACATCGGCTATGGAGGCAGCTTTGTTACATTCGTCTCCAGATCAATCAATCTCTCCCAACAAGCAGTTCACAAACCCTAAGAGAAACAACCAGCCTCTCATTTAACGAAGCTCTGAGAACTTCACTCCTTCGAACTTCCATGGCGGTCTTCTTCACGCGCCTCGTCGTTCTCTCTCACTTCTCAATCCTCAGCCACCTCTTCTTCCTCTTCCAATCCCTAAACCTAACATTAACCCTCTCAGTGAACACCGAAAGAAATCGAAGACTGTCAACAAAAACAGATCTGAAATCATTTAGGTTGTAACAGATCTGAATTCACAGATCTGAATTCACAAAAACATATCTGAATTCACAGATCTGAAATCGGTTTTTGATTTCTTTGCTTACATAATTTCCAAAAAATGGGAGTTAAATAATTACCAGAAAATGATGTCTCCAGATACAACTCTGCTTACATGAATAGCATGACCGATGCACTCCAACACGTTCCTGTGTGGAACCCCATCCGAGAACACTCCCCGAAGCGGACCCCACCTGTAATTTGACGTGGTATCGCCGGAATCCGACGACCCATGTTCGTTCAATCTCTTTTCTTCCACCAAAACATCAAATTGTTGTCTGAGCCTGGCGTGACTCGCCTCCAAACTCTGAAATCGATCCAACAGAACTCGGTACATATTCCGGGGTGGTGGTGGCTCCTCCGCCGCCATGACGGTGGTGGTGATGGTCGGAATTTGACCCGTGGTGATGTACATAATGCCTAGACTGAATTCACAAAAACAGATCTGAAATCATTGTTCACGTTGTTCATTGTTCATGTTGTTGGGAATAATTGTTGGGTTCACGTTGTTGTTCGATGATTGAAACATTGCAATTTCGGGATTGCACAAATTACCAATTGTGGATCAGTAAAATATCCCACAAAATCTGCATTCAATCCCAATATACACCTCTATAAAAAAAACAAAAAAAGGGGTAAATCTGTCCACTCACATATCACATAATTCAAAATAGGACCTGACTGTTCACAAAACATGCCAAATAGGACCTGCCAATCCAAAAGAATAAATGTGGGACCAAATGAAATAATAAATTGGTAAATAGGACTTTATGATAATTTCCCCTAAATCGTTTACTATTTTTTGTCATCTTATGCATGGTTGGATGAATAAAAATTAATTTGCACATCATTATTAGTAAATTGTTAAAAGCACTTTTAATCCCAAAGATAATGGTTGAATTATCGACTACATTAACTATCCTAATATCCAAATCTACAGTAATCTTTATAAAATAAAAATAAAAATTATTAGAGCAATGCTAGAGAGCCAAAAAAAAATTACTCCCTTTGTCCCATAATAATGGTTCCTTTTGGATAATCCAACTTTTTTTGATAGTACAATTATTGCACTTTAAAAAAATTGATTTTTCAAAATTACCCTCTAATAGTACATTTTTTTTTTGGGCAATATCAATGTTATAATTGTACATTTTATGTTGTTAATAAATGTAAAAGAATGACAAAATAGGAAATTTATATTATTTTTGCACTTAATTTTTGAAAAGAGATTAATATTTTGGACCAATAAAAAATGAGATAAGGGACTAATATTTTGGAATTGAGGGAGTATCAAATATTCACATGAGCGTAGGTCTTACATTCATGTGAGTGTTTGGTAAATTTTTTGATAGAAAATTTGGAATCTTTTGTATTGATTTTTCTAGCATAAGTGGCCTTTTTTTTTTTTTTTTTTTTGCATTAATGTGCTTGGGAATTGATTCAGAATTTTTGATAGAAAATTTATTATTCATCATTAATGTTCTTGGGAATTGATTCAGAATTTTTGCATTGATTTTTCTAGCATAAGTGGCCTTTTTTTTTTTTTAAATGGGATTGCTAAATAAACCTGTGATCTCCTTTTTTTTTTTTTTTTTGGATCGGCACTGTGATCTCCTTAATACTCTCCTGAATGATTTGGGTATATAAATTGTGTCAACACTAAAATTTGTCAATACAGCACAATTTGGAAATAGAAAAAAAAAATATAAAAAAAAATAAAAAAAAATAAAAAAACACTTGCAAAGAAGTCCTATAGAATTTTAGATGGCTAATGAGAACCATAGAGATTTACTTTCATGCTGTATATTTGTGTTGGTAGCTATCATGCACATGCTGAACCATGGGTGTGTTGAAGGCAAACATGTTGTAATCCAAGATTATTTAAACTTAAAACATAAAGGAACAATCAAGACCATAGAGGTCGATTTCAAACAAAACCTCTTCCTTCTTTCTCTCTCTCTCTCTCTCTCTCTCTCTCTTTTACTATAAATATTCAGAGATTTAGGGGATTAATTGCTTATTTGTTTCTTTGATTTTATTTTTAATTTTTGGCAGAGTGAAGATGGTGATGTGATTGACTCCATCGACATTTACAAACAACCTGCATTTGATCATCCACTTATCAAGGATTTACAGTTTTTTTTTTTTTTTTTTTTTTGTCATATATTTTTCAACACACACATATATATAGGAAGTTTTGAAAAACGGTTGCGGTCACCGTAACGGTGGCGGTAGCGTGGTTGCGGTTGCGGGGTGTAAAGGTCGGAGCGTAATAGTTGTGGTAACCGGAACCGTGAATTTTTTTATTCTTTGCACAATTTGAAAAAAATTTACCGATACGCATATTTTTTTTCCATGATCATATTTATTGGGTTTAAAATAAATATTGATCAATTTTTGTAAATTTTTAAGTATGATCCAATATATTTCATATTTTTAAATCACTATAAATTGATTTTTTTTTATAGTTTATTTTAATAATTAATGACTTTATATTATACAAAAAATCAATCACTAACTATTATATATAAAATAAACAATGACAAAAATAAGAGAATAAATAATAGCCTAAATATATAGATACATATTTTAACCAAGCCAAATAGATAATGGCCACACTTATTATTATTATTATTTTCAAACAATATATAGATACACACAAAAAAAATGGTTGAGTGATAGCAGCTAAATAGAACAGCATAGGTCTTACATTTTCAACAAATCAATAACATGTTCTTTATTTTCCCTCTTCTCTCTCTCTCTCTCTCTCTCTATCTTTGTTGTTCTTCCATCTTCTCTTTTTATCTTCCCTCTTTTCTCTATCTCTCTTCTCCCATTTTCAGCTCTTTTTTTTTGTGCATTTTTTCGAAAGAAGCAGTTCGGAACCATTACGTAACGGTGCGTAACAGGCCATTACGGCTGTCGCTACGACCGACACACTTGTGAATCTCAATCACATTGCAAAAGCGGCCATAATAGGTGGCGGTAACCACCACAACCGTTGCGTAACGGTTGCGGCCGCTTTTTAAAACCTTGTATATATATATATTTCTACATATTAGTTTTCCATTCATTTGCTGGGGGCATGTTTTTTGGACTTTTTCACAATTAATTGTGCGAATATCACATGTCAAAAATGGCTTGAACTTAATTCTCAACTTGGTAATTAAAGTTTTTTATTTATTTATTTATTTTAAGGATGTTGGAGATGCTAGAGGCATCAAGATAAGTGTTGGATTGTTTATGAACATACATTTGTTCCCTTTATTTTTAATTAATTTTATTTTGCAAGGAACTAAAACTAATGAATTTGAAATAATATAAAAATGGAAATATGTGGGCCAAAATGTGCAATAGAATTATTTCCCTCTGCTACCTAATTTTCTTATTCCACTGGAACAAGATGGAACCTAGCTCATCTCCAATTGGAATGAAAATGGACGACTCTCAACCCAAGCTTATTCAAAATTGGCATAAAAATGGAGAATGCCCACAAGGAACAATCCCCATTAGACGGACTCAAAATAATGACCTTCATCAAACTTTTCCATTTCACCGGCAAGGAGGACAACATTACTACCCTTTTGGGCAACTACTAGGTGCTCATGAGGTACAATTTGAACTTAATCTAAACTTAATGCCTATCTAACGTTTACTCAAAATACAAAACATTTAGCAAAATTTTGTGGATTAATTTATCTTTTGTTTCATTTTAGTATGCTTTTGTTACTGAAACTGGTAGTACCTACCATGGAGCGCAAGCATCATTTAATGTGTGGAATCCTAAGACAGAGGCTAATGAATTTATTGTTGGAAAAAATGGTTTATATAGGCTTAATTTGGGCCGACTTTGAGCCCAAAATTGAGTGGGCCCCAAACGTCTTTTGAAGCGGGTCCAAAGAGGTGAAATGTTCCTTGCCGCATGGCAAGTCACACGGTGAGGACGGTTCGTCAAAACCATTTATGAGTGAATGGGAACATGACGTCGTTTTCAGGTTCGTGGAATTGAACATTTAATTTTTAAATGTGGGTTTCCTTGTGAGGCTTGTCCCACATTGAAATTTTAAGAGAGTTTTGTTGAGTATATAAACTCTAGCCTACAACACTTGGGTTGGGCCCCAAAGGGCACCCCAAGTTCGTAGAAGGGAAGAGTTATGGACAAAGTGAACCTTAGCCCAAACCACCACACGCTTGCCGCCGCCACAGTCCGGGTATGGGTGGTGGGTCGGGTCTAACATTAATTTTTTGGACAAAATTATTTGAATTTTTTCAATAAATTCTTTCAAGAAAAATTAATTTGAATTTGAAATTCAAATTGTTGTCCAACAATTGTGTCTCTTCCTTTTATTCCATAATAGATTTTTGAGCCCAAATTGTGTTTTTGGATCTGTTCAAAACTGGACAGATTTAAATCTGCCCAGGCAGATTCAAACAGTGTCATTCCAGCAGTTAATCTGTTGAACAGTTTGCATATCTGTGTGTTTTCAAAACAACACCTGTTGGATTCAAAATCCCAGCTGTCCACTTCAGATTAGTACCTATTCGGGTCAGGTATTTTGCCTATAAATATAGCCATGTTCCAGCAGTCTTTAGATTCGAAAATCAGTCTGCATCTTATGTACTACTGTCCAAAATTTTTCTCTTTTGCATTTTATTCCTCATTCTAGTTTTATAGATAAATTAAAGAGAATATTAGAACACAAGGTTTGGTTCGCCTTACAAATTTGTTTGGTGTGCTACAACAATTTTGTTAAGATTATTGTATCCTGAGAGATAAACGCCACTCAACCGTAAGCACCGCAGCGGGGCGAATCTGTCTTAAGGACACAGTGTCACACACTCGAGTTGGTCTTTAATTATTGATTCGATTCAACAAAATAAATTTGGTACGTTTTATTTTGTTTTGTTTGAATTATTTCAATTTATTTTATTTACACAGAAGATTGTTCCAACAATCTTAAGACTGATACGAATTATTCTGTTTACAAAATTTTTCGTTTGTTTCTTTTTCTCTTTCTTCTTTTAAGAAAATTATTTTATGTGGATTTACAAAATAATATTCTGGTTGGACAAACAAATAGTGATTATGTGCTATTTGATAGATAGTAGTAATATACTATATATTTTCTTTGACAACTAGTAGTACGATACTGGTGTCATTAACAATTCAGAATATATTTTTGTGAAATTTTTTCAGAAATTAATTTTGGTTTTTAGAAATTATTTTCTGAGTTTTCATTACTTAAAATTCTGTTTTAGTGTTTTAATTATTGAAGTGTTACAGAAATTAATTTTCTGTGTGGAATTAATTTGGTGAAATAAAATTTTATTTTATTTCCAAATTAATTGAAAAATAAAAGTTATTTTCTTATTTCTTTTATTTTACAGAATTTAATTTCCTGTGTGGAATTAATTTGGTTGAATAAAATTTTATTTTGTTTCCAAATTAATTGAAAAATAAAAGTTACATTCTTGTTTCTTTTATTTTTTTACAGAATTTAATTCTGTGAATTTGGTTTAATTTTCTGTGTAGTGTAAATTCTAATTATAATTTTGTTTTATAAATTAGAATTGATGGCTACTGAAACTAATGCCCAAACAAGTACTACTGCGGTGGCTGCAATGACGCCAACCCTATTTCCTGTTGTAACAGTACCAGTAAATCACGGTGAAAAGCTAGAGAAGTTCTTAGGAACTGACTTTAAAAGATGGCAACAGAAAATGTTGTTTTATCTTACAACTCTGAACCTGGCTCGTTTCCTCCGTAAAGATGCTCTTATCTTGAAAGAGGATGAAACCGACCGGCAAGTGGTTGTTGCGGTTGATGCCTGGAAACATGCCGATTTCCTTTGCCGGAACTACATCTTGAATGGACTTGACAACACATTATACAACGTCTACAGCCCTATCAAGATAGCAAAGGAACTTTGGGAGTCTTTGGAAAAAAAAATACAAAACGGAAGATGCCGGCTCAAAGAAATTTATGGTAGGCAGATTCCTGGATTTTGTAATGGTTGATTCAAAAACTGTGATTAGCCAAGTTCAAGATTTCCAACTCATTCTGTATGACATTCACGTAGAAGGCATGTCTCTTAGTGAATCCTTCCAAGTTGCAGCCTTAATTGAAAAATTACCACAAGGCTGGAAGGAATTCAAGAACTACCTCAAACACAAGCATAAAGAAATTTCTATGGAAGAATTAATTGTGCGTTTGAGGATTGAGGAGGACAACCGCAATTCTGAAAAGCGGGCTGGTAAGCATCCTATGGAGTCTAAGGCAAATGTGGTGAAACATGCTTCAAAAATCAAGAAACGAAAGTCTTTTAGAGAAAGTTCATCACAAGGCTCTAAAGGGGGGGGGGGAGAAATAAAAAGTACAAGTTTAATGGCAAATGTTACATCTGTGACAAAGAGGGACATCGGGCCAAAGATTGTTGTAACAAAGGCAAAAGCAAAAGAAAAACAAGCAAGAAGCCTGCTCAAGCCCATATGACCGAAGTGGACAAGATTTCCAATGGTGTAGATGACATCAATCTTTCTGCAGTTGTTTCCGAGGCAAATCTTGTCGAAAATCCTAAAGAATGGTGGGTGGATACTGGTGCTACTCGCCATATTTGTGCTGACAAAAAGATGTGAACATCTTATTCTTCAGTGGACAATGGTGAACAACTTTTTATGGGCAACTCCTCAACTTCCAAAGTTGAAGGACAAGGGAAGATTGTACTCAAGATGACATCTGGAAAGGAACTCACTCTCAACAATGTGCTGCATGTACCGGATATTCGCAAGAATCTTGTTTCCAGATCTTTGTTGAGTAAGAATGGGTTTAGGCTAGTATTTGAGAGTGATAAATTTGTACTTACTAAGAATGAGATGTATGTAGGAAAATGTTACATGTCTGATGGCCTTTTCAAGTTAAATGTAATGACCGTTGTACCCTCAGTTATTAATAATAATACATCTTCTTCTTACTTGCTTGAGTCTTCAAATTTATGGCATGGTAGACTAGAACATGTTAATTATGGATCTTTGCGTAGATTAATTAATATGGAATGTTTACCTAAATCTGATATTGATTCAAATCATAAATGTGAAATTTGCGTCAAGGAAAAATTATCCAAAACTCCTTTTCATTCAATTGAAAGAAGTACGGAACCACTTGAATTAATTCATAATGACATTTGTGATTTTAAGTCAATTCAAACAAGAGGTGGGAAAAAATATTTTATCACTTTTATAGATGACTATAGTAGATATAATTATGCTTATTTAATTCGAATCAAGGATGAAGCTTTGGAAACTTTCATTCAATATAAGAATGAAGTTGAAAATCAACGTGGTAAGAAAATCAAGAAACTTAGAAGTGATAGAGGTGGTGAATATGAATCACCTTTTGGTGAATTTTGTAAAGAACATGGAATAATTCATCAAACCACCGCTCCTTACTCACCTCAGCAAAATGGAATTGCTAAAAAGAAAAATAGGACTTCAAAAGAAATTATGAATGCCATGTTAATAAGTTCTGGATTACCTCAGAACTTGTGGGGGAAAGCAATACTTTCTGCTAATTATATACTTAATAAAGTACCCAAAAAGAAAGTGAATCAAACACCTTATGAATTGTGGCATGGAAGAGTACCATCCTACAAATACTTAAAAGTGTGGGAGTATTTGGCTAAAGTGGCTATTCCTAGTCCTAAAAAGACTAAGATAGGTCCTAAGACCATTGATTGCATTTTCATTGGTTATGTCAAGAATAGTAGTGCATATCGGTTTTTGATTCATAAATCAGAACATTCCGAAATGCATGTAAATACTATTATTGAATCTCGAAATGCATCTTTCTTTGAACATGTATTTCCAAAGAAGACTGGACAAGAGACTAGTACTAATAAAAGATCTTTTGATGCTATTACTAGCCAGGATCAAGAACATGATCAAGAACAAGAGTTAGATCAAAATGAGGAAGAGGAACATAGGCGTAGTAAACGTGTGCTAGAACCTCAAAATCTTTTGGTCCAAATTTTCTAACATTCTTGTTAGAAAATGAGCCTTTAACATTTAAGAGGCTATGTCCAGTCCTGAAGCTCCTTTATGGAAAGAAGCTGTCAATAGTGAGGTTGAATCCATCTTGCAAAATCACACTTGGGAATTGATGGATTTTCCACCAGGTTGTAAACCTCTTGGGTAGAATTGGATTTTCAAAAGAAAATTGAAAGCAGATGGATCAATAGACAAATACAAGGCAAGACTTATGGTCAAAGGTTTTAGACAAAAAGAAGGTCTTGATTACTTTGACACATATTCACCGGGTACTAGAATAACATCCATTAGAATGCTAATTGCCATTGCATCTCTATACAATCTAGAAATTCATCAAATGGATGTTAAAACCGCTTTCTTAAATGGTGAGTTAAATGAAGAAATTTACATAGAACAACCAGAAGGTTTTTTTGCTCTAGGAAAAGAAAAGAAAGTGTGTAAATTGATTAAATCAGTATATGGTTTAAAACAAGCGCCAAAGCAATGGCATGAGAAATTTGACAAGGCAATGATGTCAAATGGACTTAAAATTAATGAGTGTGACAAATGTGTTTATATTAAAAACACAGACGAAAGTTATGTCATTGTATGTCTTTATGTAGATGATATGCTCATCATAGGTAGTAATAATGACATGATTAAAACTACTAAGAAAATGTTGAATAAACATTTTGACATGAAGGACATGGGCATTGCTGATGTAATTCCTGGTATGAAAATTACCAAAACATCAGAAGGATATGCTTTGTCACAATCTCATTACATTGAGAAAATACTTGACAAATTCAGCAAAGATGATAATCATCTTGCTAGAACACCTGTAGATGTTAATTTGTATCTTTCTAAGAATGTACAGGAAAGTATTTCTCAATTAGAGTATGCCTAAATTATTGGAAGCTTAATGTACTTGATGAACTGCACTCGCCCAGATATAGCTTATGCAGTAAGTAAATTAAGTAGATATACAAGTAATCCAGGAGTAGAACACTGGAAAACAATTATAAGGGTTCTAAGATATCTTCGATTTAATCATAACATTGGGCTGAATTATACTAGATATCCAGCAGTACTTGAAGGTTACTGTGATGCAAATTGGATATCGGATACTAGAGACTCAAAGTCCACCAATGGGTATGTCTTTACTTTTGGTGGGGCGGCTGTATCTTGGAAATCTTCCAAACAGACTTGCATTGCTAGGTCTACTATGGAATCTGAATTCATAGCTTTAGACAAAGCTGGGGAAGAGGCAGAATGGCTTCGCCACTTCCTTGAAGATATTCCAATTTGGCCAAAACCGGTGTCTGCTATATGCATACATTGCGATAGTCAATCAGCAATAGGTAGAGCACAGAGTCATATGTATAACGGTAAGTCTCGACATATTCGTCGTCAACATAATACCATAAGACAACTACTCTCTAATGGAATTATTTCCATTGATTATGTGAAGTCTAAATACACAACATAGCAGATCCACTAACCAAAGGGTTAGCACGAGAGCTAGTTGAGAATTCATCGAGGGGAATGGGACTAAAGCCTATTAAATAAGAGTTACCACAACGGCAACCCAACCTAGTTGACTGGAGCTCCCAAGATCTAGGTTCAAAGGGACAACCGAGTTGTGTATGACTCAGAAGGATCACTGGGGAGTTAAACTCCTACCCATTTCTATGATGAAATAGTGATGTCTGC
Organism: Camellia lanceoleosa; assembly: GCA_025200525.1. Classification (NCBI taxonomy): domain Eukaryota; kingdom Viridiplantae; phylum Streptophyta; class Magnoliopsida; order Ericales; family Theaceae; genus Camellia; species Camellia lanceoleosa. Next base: position 149,722,646 of record CM045759.1, read on the forward strand.
AGCGGTTTAGGTTAAGTAATACTTTTAATAATTCTTATATCTAGGTAAACCTAGTGGAGTATGGCAGGATACTCTTCATAAGAATCACCTATGTGAGTGTGAACTGGGCCGGTTCTATAACATTTGTGAAGGGCTACAAGTCTTTAGAGCACTCATGAAAGACCAGGTTGTTCAGGGCCAAAATGAATACAATAGTGAGAACTAAACTGTGTCTGGGGATATACTGTGTGAGTTCTATTGTCTTGGTTTACGTAAACGGCTGAACAGTTCAAGACATCATGTTCACTGGTTAGCTAGTAAATTCGATAGTGTTTCACAAGGGAAAGTTCAAAGCCAAAAACTACCTATCCTATGCAGAATATTTCCAATTTCTGTACTCTCTAAAATTAGATCATATTGTTGCATTTTCTCTCTGTCAAATTTTTGGAAAAAGTGGTTTATATAGGCTTATTTTGGGCCGATTTTGAGCCCAAAATTGAGTGGGCCCCAAACGTCTTTTGGGGTGGGTCCAAAGAGGTGAAGTGTTCCTTGTCGCATGGCAAGTCACACGGTGAAGACGGTTCGTCAAAACCATTTATGAATGGATGGGAACATGATGTCGTTATCAGGTTCGTGGAATTGAACATTTAAGTTTTAAATGTGGGTTTCCTTGTGAGGCTTGTCCCACATTGAAACTTTAAGAGAGTTTTGTTCAGTATATAAACTCTAGCCTACAATACTTGGGTTGGGCCCCAAGGGGCATCCCAAGTTTGTAGAAGGGAGGAGTTATGGACAAAGTAAACCTTAGCCCAAACCACCATACGAGTGCCGCCGCAGTCCGGGTGTGGGTGGTGGGTCGGGTCTAACATTAATTTTTTGGACAAAATTTATTTGAATTTTTTCAATAAATTCTTGCAGGAAAAATTAATTTGAATTTGAAATTCAAATTGTTGTCCAACAATTGTGTCTCTTCCTTTTATTCCATAACAGATTTTTGAGCCCAAACTGTTTTTTTGGATCTGTTCAAAATCGAACAGATTTAAATCTGCCCAGGCAGATTCAAACAGTGTCATTCCAGCAGTTAATCTGTTGAACAGTTTGCATATCTGTGTGTTTTCAAAACAGCACCTGTTGGATTCAAAATCCCAGCTGTCCACTTCAAATTACTACCTATTCGGGTCAGGTATTTTGCCTATAAATACAGCCATGTTCCAGCAGTCTTTAGATCCGAAAATCAGTCTGCATCTTATATACTACTGTCCAAAATTTTTCTCTTTTGCATTTTATTCCTCATTTTAGTTTTAGAGATAAATTAAAGAGAATATTAGAACACAAGGTTTGGTTCGCCTTACAAATTTGTTTGGTGTGCTACAACAATTTTGTGAAGATCATTGTATCCTGGGAGATAGACGCCACTCAATCGCAAGCACCGTAGCGGGGCGAATCTGTCTTAAGGACAGAGTGTCACACGCTCGACTTGGTCTTTAATTATTGATTCGGTTCAACAAAATAAATTCGGTACATTTTATTTTATTTTGTTTGAATTATTTGAATTTATTTTATTTACACAGAAGATTGTTCCAACATTTAGTTTATCTCAAATTTGGGTTATGTCTGACATAACAACCAGGAATGTTATTGAAGCTGGATGGATGGTAAGTGTTAACTTGTTTAATTGATACATTATCAATGACCTATTGTATGTTGAGTCACTACATATATAGTTATGGCATCCTTAAGTAGACAAGTTGGTGCATGTTTTTAGGTTTATCCCGGATTGTATCTTGACAATCAGACAAGGTTCTTTATATATTGGACAGTAAGTTTCCTTAATTTTCTAATCCTCTATTTATTATTTAAAACTTATGATATTAATCACAACATATAACAATTTTTAACCAACATTTGATTCTCATGTTGGTAGTGATGGCATATTAATTCAACCTTACTTTACGTTTATGTGGCAAACAAAGAGATGACTATCAAATCACAAGATGTTATGATCTTAGTTGCCTCGGTTTTGTACAGACAAATCATAAGTTTGCCATTGGTTCCACCATAAAACCTGTTTCCACCTACAACGGAAAGACATTCGACATATCTATACAGATATACAAGGTATATATATATGCTAGAATCTATTTAACTAACAACTTGTATACCTTAAATACAACTCAAATTATTTTCTTGGAAACACTAGAAAGAATATGCGCTTTTCTTTTAGTTTTGGATTTTTATTTTTATTTTTATTTATTCATTTATTTTTATTTTTTTTGATAACCTAGTATCAATCCCACTAGACCAACTAATTCTGGAGATCAATCCATCATCCATGGGTGAGGGGGCCAACTAAGACAAAACTCTCTATGGACTTGGTCGCAAAAATTTTTTTTTGCACTTATAAGAGGTTTTGAACCTAAGACTTTGGAAAAGCACAACCTTAGTCACAAGCTTTGACCACTAGGTCAACTCCTTAGACTTTTTTTGAACAAATTATACCTACTGTTTATGTAGTTTGCCTTGTGTCAATTTTCGTCATGATTATTACAGCAATTTTATGTTTGAATTTTTTACATTATGTCAATTTGGTCTAATTGATTATGTCCATTTAATAATTAAATTGAAATCTAGGAACAAAATAGTTCATTCAATCTTCTCATTATGATAGAGAGGTTGGCGTCCAATTGGAAATGGTCTATTTCCTTTTGAATGAACCATTTGTTTTTGATTTATGTCCAATTAGACTAAAATGACACTACACGATCAAATTGACACAAGATAAATTACAAAAATCATAGGTATAATTTTTCCAATTCTTTACAAAAAAATTATATGGTAAATTACATTTTTTACACTAAAATTTTCGTCTAATTTCATTTTAGTACCTCATCTTTTAATTTAAACAATTAATGTTCAAACTTTAACTTATGTTTCAATGTGGTCCTCTTGACACTTACAATTTCAAATTTGTATGAAAAATGCTCCCGTCAGCACATTTTACAAACATTAAAATAAAAAATCCATACAACAAATTACACGTTCATCCATAAACTTTCACTCAAATTCTACTTTGGTTCTAAATTTTTAACTTAAATCCAATTTCAATTGAAGGAGTGATAGGACGATCCCATTGAAACACGGGTTGAAATCGGATGATTTAATTGTTACAATTAGAAAAGGTGGGATAAAAGTGAAATTTGGCTGAAAGTTCAAGGTTGAAAAATGCAGTTTGCCAAAAAAATATATGAAAAATAAACAAGAGGAGGTGCAAAGATCTGTACCATCTTCAAGAATATATAATTTTTTTGATGAATTATTGTGTTGCTCAAGGTAAAAAATTCAGTGTCATACGTTTCGAGCAATGACAGCAATTTTGTTGTTTCCTTGTGCTTAATTTAAAATATTCAAAACTAATCTTTCATAATAAAATAAGTCCATCCAAACTAGCTGATTTTCCAATATTAATGAAAAATGTATTAGGACAACAACTTCGGAAATTGGTGGCTTCTGGTGCAAGATGTGGTATTTGGTTACTAGCCTGGTTACATCTTCACAAACTTAGCTGACAGCTCTACGATAGTGGCATGGGGAGGACAGATCATCAATGTAAGATCAGCACAACATAACACAACCACTCAAATGGGGAGTGGCCATTTTCCCTTCGAAGGATATGGAAAATCAAGTTTTTTCTATAATCTTAAAGTCATTGACAACTCAAACACTCAGCAAGATCCAGCTTCCCTTCAACCATATGTTACAAATTCTACATGCTATGATTTACATGTTGGGGAAAACACAAATACTAATCTCGGAACTTATTTTTACTATGGGGGTCCCGGATATTCTGCATAATGCCCATTATGATCAGCAAATTGATGTATTAAAGAATAAAAAACATTCATTGATTTAAAGTTTATATGTTAAATAAATTCTGCTCTCATTTTTTTCCCCTTCAGTTTGGTAGCTAATTAAACACTATTTTTCTATTGCACTTTTTCTTGCAAAAGAATTGTATTTGTAGTTTAAAACAATTTGATCACATATATGTCTATTTGGCTATAGAGGAAAACCCAGAGCTTTTTTTAGTGAGGCCAAAACAAGTTGATAATGTACAAATTTGATTTACAAACTGATGATATCAGTTACTAGAGAGAGATCACTGTCACGAACCATAGATTTACAAGATCCAAGCCCATGAAAGTAAGAATACAAGTATGACAATAGATGAAGAAATATAGAGAAATAACAAGGAGATCTAGACAATGACAATCTGATCAACAGATAACAGGATTCATAAGAAGAGGAAACCATAACCCGCCCTCCCACTATTACAAGCAATTCATGTCTTACTGTTCCATACATACAATCTACAGTCATAATTTCTATGTGACATGGATATAGAACATGTATATCAAAATATAGTATCCAAGTTCATACAAAGTAGATTCTCTTCGGGCGTATATCAAAATAAAGAGGGCATTGCCTCTCATAACAAAGGTCACAACCTTATAAAATACTGGGCATGTGGCCTGAACAAAATATAACAAAAGAGTGCCCTTACTCATCATCCATATATACATGCATTACTGGGTAGGTGGCCCACCATCCAAACTTAAAAATAATTAACAACAAAGGAGTGAACAAAAGTCTAGTATAGAGATTTTTGGCATAAATTATATGAATAAGGCAATGAATGTGATCATTTTTTATTTTATTTTTTTGATCAGCAGAGAAAAAATTTCATTAAAAATAGGAGCACTCGAATGAAGATCCTAAACCAAAGTGGATCTTTTACCCCTCTAACTCCCACTTACAAAGGAGCGCCCGAATGAAGATCCTAAGTGAAACCTACCCATTTATGTTCGAAGCACCTTCCATGACCGAAAGGCCCATGGCTAAAAAAACACCCAAAATCGAAAACCACGGATCTAAGGAAGAAAAAATTCCTATGGCACCATAACCCACCCCTCTTTCACCTGTTGAACAACTCCACTGCTCTGGTGTGACTGTTGAAGACCCATGCTTCCACAAGCACCTATAAAGAGAAAACTACTGCCAACTCCTCTCTTGTAATGACCACCCACCAAGACTTCCATGACTGAGGAAGAACAACTTATACTTGAGCACCAACACCCACTGAATGGAGACCCAAAAAGCTTTGTGACCGCAAGATATGATAGATTTGATACCACCCAAGGAACACCCAACCAAAAGCCCCGAAGAATGCCCGTGAATAAGTATCCAACCCGAAAACTAAAGAACCAAACAACATCCTAAGAAAGTCTAGAGATTAGATCTGAAAAGGAGATGGTGGTAAATAAAAGGGGGCTTAAGTTTATTAGGGGAAATGACTAGAACACAAACAAGAAAAGGCTAGGCCAGCCGACCACTATGGCCAAAGGCAGCTAAGCAAGCTACCTCATACCTTAATGGGACTTGTAGCTCTCTAAGGCAAGTAACTTGCCCTTCTCTGGCTACTGGTCCCAAGGCATCGCTCTTAGTAGGAGGACATCTTATTCAAGAACCGATTCTATTCAAAAAGAAGTTGTTTACACTTGTCCCAACATTCCAAGATTCGGAATTTCCCTTTTGTCGAGTGTTCTAAGCTTGGGATCCGAAGGTGGGATTTGAAAGTACCGTTCTAGGGGCATCCCTCTTGTAGTCTCGGCCCCTTTAGTGGAATAAATAGAAGTGATTTGGAGCACTGAATATGCCAGCCAGCGATGAGGCCCAAGGTGGAGGCTTTTTAGAAAGAGAAAATTTTTTATATGAGAGAGAGAGAGAGAGAGAGAGAGAGAGAGAGAGAGAATTAGTAGCCACAATGAATGTGACCATGATGCGATATTCGAAAAAAGCATTTTGTAAGCTAATTCTCAAATGGGTCATCTTGTGCATTTTCTGTAAGTTCCTACGAGTTACATTGATCACTGTGAGAACCCGAATATAAAAATTAAGTAAATAATTAAACAATAATAATATTACAATCTCAAATATTTTGGTGGTGAATCCTAATGTGCAAATTAAATATTTGGAAGATCTTTTAATTAATTTTAAACCTAAAATTAAAAACCAAAATAAATAGAGAGGAGGGTGTGACTTGAACTCTAGACCACAAACTTAATAAATAAGGCTTTACCATTTGAGTTGCATATATATTTATATATGTATTTTGTATATTTATCTATTTATTTGACTTATGTATGCCCACCACTAATATAAAATAAAATAAACACAAACCCTACAATCTTATTTGTTCACCACAAGTTAGCAACAACTGTTTAGTCAAAAAGGGAGGGAAAGAGAGTGGCAAGCAGGCACACCATTAGATTTTTGAGTGAATTCATTGTCTTAGGTATGCATTTTTCACCATCTTCCTTCCCTGTTTTCTTGATTTATTATTATCTATGATCGTATTTTCATTGATTGAGCGTTGTTGTGAGGAAGCAGTGCAATAGTATGGTGTTTGATTGGGATTTTATTAATATTTTTTTGGTGCTCATACAAGTAGTGTTGATGGAATTTTAGAACTAGCAACACGTGGGGTATAGGTATTCCTTTTGTGAATTCTAGTGATGGGTTCTCCACTGTTGAAAGTGTTATAGTGGACGCTAAGTGGCTGTGCATAGTTAAGTGTCATGTTTGAAGGTTGTACCAGTTGAGTGTTGGAAAATAGGAATTAAAGTGGTAACTTAATAATGGAGTATTTCTTAATTCAAAAAATAAATTCTGTTCAGAACAACAAACTTTAGAAATCAAGAAATCATATCAAACGAGTGAATTTTAAACCAAAATTTTTACAATAGATCAATTACATATTGAATTGCATATTTGTTTCATAATTTTTGGGAGTCAAAATTCATATAAACTGATGCGTTCAAATCTGTCCAGAAAAACTGGTTTAGACAGTAAATTCGGGAGTGTTGTTCTCTTTGGGTATAAATTCGAAAATTATCAAATCAGCGTCATTAGAACTGGTTACGAGTCTAGTTTCTACATTTTTGGCCTTGCATTGATTGCTCCTGTATACTAAGAGAACCATTAATTGTTTAAAGTGTTACAGAAAACAACCTGTTTGGGCATAATTAATTGTAAATAATTATTTTGATAAGCAAATCAAGTAAAACCAATTGGGTTTGAAACTTAGGATATATTAGTTGATATCTGCAGGGTTTTGGAATTTTTCGAATGGTGTAGAGTGAGTTTTTAATTTTCAGAGTTAGTGAACAATTCGGGAAAACCTATCAAAAATTCTATTTTATCTCAAAGTCACATTTAATTAAGTTTCGATCGGAACCCATGTCTTGGGTGATTTTAGACCTTGAAGAACATGAATTTAGGTAATATTTAAGAGTAATGGTGAGTTGGGTTAAGCCGTGTTAGTGCGCTTTAGTTGAGGTTACTTAGTTCTTATTCTTTAGTATTTTTAAATTAGTAGTGACGTGTAGTTTTCATACTTGGTTCAGGGCACTAGTTGAACTTTCGTACTTTATTCGATGATTATATTATATCGTGTTCAGGTGAGTAGTTTCATGCTACATATTTTTATAAATGTTCCCCTACCCTGAATTGTTGGAAAATTAAATTGTTGTTTCATGACTAAACAGTTTGATGAATTATTATATTATCAATGGAATCAAATTATTTTTGAAACATGTGTGAACTTGGCATACTGTAAACTATTTGTTTTGGTCTCATGTTTATAATGATGAACTACCAGGTTTTGCGAAATTGATGTGTATTTATTATTGGGACCATCCGTGTATTTAGTCTAGGGAAATTATTCTACTGTGTGTGGTGACTTTGGCCACTAGGGAACAGATCCGGGTTGCCCAGGTTGCCACCTTGAGGATGACTCTTAGTTCGGTATTGGATCCAACGGGGCTTATAGCCTTGAGAACTGTGTGGCATATTATTTGTTTTTTTATTGGTACCCAGAAAATTATTAGTGTTCATGTTGTAATCTGTTTTAAGTGAAAAATGTCATTTATCATGTTCTTGAGAGACGAGAGTATTTTAACTGTTGAACTGTTGAACTGTGGAACCTTGTTTTTGAAACAGATTGTCTTTACCAAATTGTATGCCAATCTAGTTTCTGTGAGATATATATATATATATATCTTATTTTGGAATTGAACCCTGTTTTCAAAACTGTATTTACTATCCATGTTGCTACTCACTGAGCTGTCAGTTGACTTAGTTGTTTATCATTTCCAGGTGTTAGAAGGACTTAGAGTGGAGTCATGGCATAGCGGGGACTCGTTTGCATGGACCTCTAAGAAATTTATTTATTTTGTTTTAGATTGTTATGTCAAGTTGTGCATATTTATTTTTATTTATTTTTTTATTGAGGTTCATTTAGGATTATTTTGATATGTGGGTTGTTTATATCCCATAAGTTTGGATGGTATTGATTACGGTTAATTTTGCCGTTTACAATTGTGGCATGTCACTGGATTGAGTTTGGTTATTTATTATTGGACTATTGTTTAGTTGTTCAATGTGATTGTGGATTCGTGTTTAGGCTTACGTGTGCCTTGGGCTAAGGCCCTGTGGGCCATGGTTGGTCATCCCCGGATTCGGGGTGTGACAATCCCTTTCGAGGGGTTTGTATCAGTTCTTGTGCAGATTTGTGGTTGTTTAACAATTTGCCGTAAGTACCAAAAAAAAAAAACATTTTTTTGGGTATAATACTCAAGCAGTGCTTCCTGTGTATGAGCAATAAGTTCTTACAAGTTATATTGGTTTCTCCCGAGGTGTTTGTGCCAAATTACAAATTGAAAAACTAAGTGATTCGTGATTCGAAACAAATTTAATTGCAGCAATTCCTACACACACAAAATTAACAATCTAAATCATCTAGCACGTATGAAAATGATTTAGATTGTTGTTTCACAATTAACAAATTGACACAAAAGATTTTAACATGGAAAAAATCATAATTGGAGCACCTCCAATTGTTATATATATAATCATGAGCTAAAAGCCACTAATCAATCCACTATGAAGATAATTAAAATACACAAGAGAACTAACAATTACCAAACATGCTCAAGAATTCTAACAATTTTTCAAAGACCGAAACTACACATCAATGGCACAACAATAAATCCCCAAACAAAACCAAAGAAACCCAAATCAACCCAAAGTGTAAACAATAAGGAACCACCACCATTAGTAACCAATAAGAAGAAACAAAAAAATTAATCAATTAACAGTAGGACATAATCTTATAAATTGATCAAAATAAAGCCTAAAAACCTAGAAGAAAATTAAAAATAAGATAAAATAAAATGAAATAAATTTTTTTTTAAAAAATTAAAACCTAGCAACCTTAGATGAAACCTAGTAGTGCAACGAAAATCAAAGGATAAAGTAGAAAACTAAGATGAAAAAAAACCCCAGATGGTGGAGAGAGATAAGAAACATGAGAATAACATTAAAAAAAAATCAAAATAAAGTAGAAAAAATAGAAGATCATTACCAATCAGTGATGAAAATCACTTAATGTGGCTTGAAACTACTCCAAATTGAGGGGAGAAGACGTGAAGAGAGCAAAAGGGGTGAAATTTTCCTAGTAGGAGAGAGCACGAAGTGGTTTTGGGGTAAAGTGAAACTGAAAGGACGATCGACAGGCTTTAAAACTGCACAGATTGCTCGAGCAACCACTTCATCGCTCTCCACTGCTCAAGTGCATAAAAGACTCTTTTAGAAGTTCAGACACTCTGCAAAAAAACTAGATGATGCCATTCACCGCTCGAGTGTAAGAAACATGGCTCAAGCTGTGTCAAAACTCAAGGAATGTTCTCAAAGTCTTGAAACACAACCCCTGAAAAAACTATCACCTAAAACTGAAATATATGAGTACCATTACAATAATGTGAGACTAAGACGAGATAATCCACACATCATGAAACCTTCAAACTTGCAAGATAGATAATTATGAACGTGAGATCATCAGAAAGTGAGGTAAGAATGTATAAATGGACATAGGTAGCACATGAATGCAAAGCTCAAAGAAGAACATGATAGCTCACAAAGATAGAGAGAGAGAGAGAGAGAGAGTGAGTGTGTGTGTGTACATGTGCGTGCATGCGTGCGCAGTCCTTGAATGTCCACAATTGCTAAAGTTAATCCTAATTGTGATCTGATGGCTAGACCTCCGGCAAAAGAATTTGTATGAAACTGAGAAAAGTCAAACCACTAGAGATCAAGGGGTATTTGTTGAGTAAACGCTTCCCCTCAGTCAATAAATGATTTGATTTGATTTTTCTTTATTTCTTTTGCTCACTCATTGACGGCTTTCACACTTAAGAGTATGAAACCTAGCAAGAGATGCATGGATAGAATAAAGATAGCTTGGTTGTTGACTCTGAGGTAACATTTTCCTCATGCCTTGACTACAATGAACTAAGGAGAAAGTCGTGGAAGTTCAAAAAGATGGTAGGTGGTTAAGAGATTCAACATCACCCAAGATATGCTAGTATAGATGAATTTCTCTAGAAATGTACAAGACACAATGCTAAAAGTCCATAACGAAATTTGATCACTTGTGCTGATACCCCTGCAATTAATTAACTTAAGGATGTGTACAGAATGAGATCATGAAATCAATGAGCATGTACATTTAAAATGAGTTATAAGCAAACACATATGAAACCTTGCATGCAGCATGAGAGAAGCTCCATTAAATCTATTGCAAACAAGACACATATCAGTAACAATGAGATTATAACATCTAAAGACACAGAATGCCAATCAACATCCACTCATGCAACAAGTCACACTCTAGTCAATGAGCACTACTCTCAATGTCTTTCTAAGGAACTCAAATCTAAGAAGATCAAGGGGTTTTGAGAAAATGTTTTCTCTTTGATGCTCAATGGATACGTGTTCAAGAACAACAAGGCTCTCCTTAACTAACTCTCGAATAAAATGGTGACAAATGTCAATATGTTTAGTGCAAGAGTGTTAGACTGGATTCTGAGAAATATTGATGGCACTAGTGTTGTCATAGAAAATAGTAAGTGTGTGCTGGTCTATCGACTAGTCATGAAGCATTTGCTTCATCCAAATCATTTGTGCACAATAACTCCCTGCAGCAAAGTACTCTGCGTCGGTGGTTGAAAGAGAGATGGCATTTTACTTTTTGCTATGCCATGTGACCAAGTTATTTCTGAGGTAAAAATAACCTCTAGATGTACTTTTGCGATCATCAACACACCCTACCCAATTGGCATAAGAATAGCCAGTAATATTGGTCGTGGAGTCAGAAGAGAACCAAATCCATCCCATGCCCCAAAGTCCCACTCACATACTTGACAATACGCTTAACGACTAGAAGATGAGACTCTTTTGGACAAGCTTGACAACGGGGCACAAACACCAACATTAAAGGCAATATCAGGCCGACTGGCGGTGAGATACAAAAGCCTCCCTATCATACTCCTATAGAGGGTAGGATTAACGTTAGTGACAGAGGGATCTTTAGAAAAATAAAGGCTCGTGCTAATGGAGGTCCGTGAGTGTTTGGCAGACTCTTGACTGAACTTAGACACAAGGTTCTTAGCATACTTAGTTTGAGACACAAACATACCCAACAACAATTACTTAATTTGTAGCCCTAAAAAGAATGACAATTCCCCATCATGCTCATTTCAAACTCATGTGTCATGCAATTCAGGAAATATTTAACAAGAGATTTAGATGTGAATCTAAACACAATATCATCAACATAAATCTGAGCAACAAAGATATGCAACTTAGTATATTTCACAAATAAGGTCTTATCCACACTACACCTTTGAAAGTCATTGTCAAGAAGAAAGGTAGTCAACCCATCATACCATGCCGAGAGGCTTGTTTCAGTTCGTAAAGTACATTGTCTAACTTGTGGACATGATTTGGAAACTTAGGATTCTTGAAACCCTTTGGCTGCTCAACATAGGTTTCCTCCTCCAAGTACCCATTCAAAAATGCACTTTTCACATCCATTTGAAACAATTGAAAACCAAGAAAGAGTAATATACGAATAGATTTGAGACGTGCAATAGGAGAAAATGTCTCATTATAGTCAACACCCTTGTAGACACCCCATTTTTGACCGCCCTTAAGACTTGGGCGCTATTGATGGTTTACTTGGTGATGGAAGTTGTGCAGTGTATAGGTTCGATTTCTTCGGCAAGAGGACAGTCAAATCCCAACTTCATACCCCTTTTGGGCTAAAATGATCTTGATCAAAATATTTTAGATCTTGAAACCCTCTCTTTCAAAATAGTTTTTGAAAAATGATTCTACGTTGTTCCGACGCTTGCATTTCGTTAAATGTTGCGCTTTTTGATAAACCGAGTAGGAACAAAGTGAAAATGAATGAAAGAGAGATGAAATCTTTGGAAAATATTTCAAAACACCTTGTTTAGGGGTTTGGAGTTGAAGAAAATTGGAGGAGAGGGATGAAACCAAGTTGAAGAAGAAGGTGGGTATGAATCGCTAAGAGAGAGTCGAGCGGTCCTCGCTAAATCTGGCCTATCTATTTAAACACTTGGATTTAAGCTATGAGGCCACCGCCTTTGGAAAGAAGACTTCCGGAGCTTCATTTTCCACTCAAGAATATCCTAAAGCCGAGTCCGGATGAGGAAGATATGGTTATTGGAAGTTGGGCATCAATCCGTTATGATAAAAAATGAGCAGTTTTCACTAAAAGAGGGATATCTCTTAGCACACTTGGAATTTTGAGGTGAGGCTTCCAACATTGGAAATATTACTTCCGGGGCTTCATTTTAGACACAAGAATGACCTGCAAAGGAGTCTAGATGGAGTTATGCCCATTTGAAGTCGGATATCCGGAGCAGAATTTGCAGTCGGGCACTTTTGGCCAACAAAGTAGCAGGTCGGCCAAAAAGATGGCCGGTCGGCCAGAAATGACCCAAACTCAGATTTTTTGAAGATCTTTTCCCTCCAGTTGTTCCACACAAGCTCCAGCTGTCCTAATTCAGATATTTCAACCCAAGCTCTTGTTTTTGCTATATATTGAAGCCAAATATCTCATATTCAAGGGTTAGAACATATTGAAGGGTTAGAAAATTTTGAGAGCTTCTTATACTAAAATCCCTCTCTCTCTATAATTTTCAGAGCTTAATCTCTGCCTCTCTCTCTTGCCCTTTTGTGCATGAAAGCTTAGATACACCATACTTTTGCTTACACATCCTTGATCAAACTTGACCACCATTGGGCTGAGATTCCTTGGGACTTTGTTTGAGCTCCAAAAGGTGGTTTTGGCTCAGATTTTGGGCTGGTTTTGCAGCTGTACATCAAGGGTAAGAACTCTCTCCCTTTTAGCTTATTTTGCATGCTTGCTTGGCCATCTTTTCACACTACTTTGGGGCTGTTTTTGGGGGTGGTGTTGAACTATAAAAACCCTTTTTTTTTCCTCTATTTTTCAGTCCTAAAAGTGTTGGTTTGTGCCTTGTTTGGCTAGGGGGTTGTTCTCCTTTTTGGTCCTTTGCTTGTAAGGCCTTTTAGCTAACTTTCAAGCTTTTCAAACAACTTCTTTTTGGCCTTAAAACCAATGAATTCCAGAGGAATTTCAGTGGTAGAAAACTTGTTTTGAGGCTCAAAATAGGAGGGGGTGGTCCCCTCTCCTCTTGTCTTGTTTGCTTGTGTTATTGGCCCACCAAATGAGCATGTGTTTCTCTCTTTTTGTGGCTTAGTTTGAGCATGTTTTTGTGACTTTTGGGACCTACCATAACTCTATTTTTGGTCAGCTTGGTCACCTCTTGTATGCTTCTTGCACTTGTAGTGCAATCTTGCTCACTAGCCTTGTTAGCCCTACAAAGTAGCATGCTCTTGTGGTTTGAATTAGCTTAGTTCAAGCATGTTTTTGGTGTTATTTTGGCATGTTATAACTCTAATTTTGATTGGTGGACTCACCTTTTGCATGCTTTATACACTTGTAGTGTAATCCTTGCTAGCTAGCCTTGCATGCTTGTCTCTTTAGCCTATTATTCTAGCTCATTTTGGCTATACTCCAGCATGCTTTTATTCATATTTTGGCATGCTTTAGCTTTGTTTTGAGCCTTCTTGTTCGTATGATTCTTGTTGTGCATAGCTATAGTGCAAGTGCCTTCACTAGTCTTGAGTTTTGAGGCACTTAGCATGCTATATTTGTGATGTTTGCATGGTATGGCATCACTTGGCATGTAATTTTAGAGCATATGTCATTGCCACACTCTCACATTTTCTACTCTTTTAATGTGTTTGGGAGTTGTGTCTTCATGCATTGTTTGCGAGCCATCAAATGTGCATATTTTCCTTGTGTTATATGCCTTGATCTTAGCATAGTTCAGCCACTATTTTTGCATATTTAACCTCTGTCTGGGGTTGGTTTATTTATTTGGGCTTAGTATTGTATGCCTATAGTGCTATGCTCTTTGTTAGTTTCAATGCCTTTGACTTCAAGCATATCTTGCATGCATCGTTTTCATGTTTCGATGTCATTTAAAATACTATTTCAGTGCTGGAATGTATATCCTCGCATGCCATCTTTCATTTGTTATATCACTTTGAAAGAGGACTTAAGCCCCTTGTTGGCTTGAGCATGGAATTGAGGCGTTCATGCCTAATGGTTTTAGCCTTCTCTTGAGGGTTTCTACTAACCAACGGCATGATGCTTCTTTCATGCTCAAGATGCTTGTGGCTTAGTCTGTCTTTCCATTTAGAGGACTTCTCACTTTTGGACTTAACTGGTTAAAGGATTAATTGGTAATCTAAAATGAGTAAACAAATTGAATTGAAGTAAAACATGCCAAGATAACATGTTTGTGTTGCATTGCATGTGTTTGGATCGGACGTTAATCCAAACATGAGAAACGAGGGACATTTCATACTCAAAGTGATGAAACGTGCCTCATTTCTTAGTCGCCGACACCCTTGATTGTGCATGATAGGGTGGAGGCCTCTCGAGTCTTGTGTGTTACTTGTGCATTCATCAACATTGTGCAAACTTGACTCTTTGGCCATCATGCATTGAGATGCGTGATTGGTGGCGGGAGAGCCGAGCACTACACTCCTTTGAGCTTGAGACATAATAAGGAGTGTAGTTCCACACACATTTCCTTGCAAATACACTGCCATGCCTCTGTTTGTGCTCTATTGCAGCAAAAGGAGAAATTGCAGGAAGCAGTGGCCGACCGGCCATCAAAGCTGCCGACCGGCCACCAAGGCTACCGATCGGCTATCAGAAATGGCCGATGGCCATCAACTTTGGCCGATGGCCATCCATCTTGGCCGACCATCCTCAGCATGTTCCTAAGGTGGGTCAGAAACATTCTGGAAGTTGGCATATTTTTCAGAAGTACAGAAGGCGTGCAAACAGAGGCATCTTTGTTTAGCTAGTTAATTTGTTGATTTTGTAATTAATTAGTTAATGTATTTAGCTAATTTATTTCATCTTTGTAATATTCTAATTAGCTTAGTATAGCTAGTTTCAATTCGGTTTGTAATTAATTAGCTTAGCGTAGCTAGTTAGTTGATTTATTCAGACCCTCCGTCGAGAGGGCAACTGCTGTAATAAGTGTGCGTGAGTGTGTGAATGTCTTCCAACCTTACGTCTTTCTCCCTTTTATTTACCAGCTTTTGATGGTTACTTTTAGGGCATGTTTCAATTAGCATACTTATGCTTTGCATGTTTGCATTCATTCATTTGTCTTGCATGCACTAGGCTTGGCGCATCATTCAAACTGCATTTGTATTTCAATACACTTTCTTGAATACGTGTTTCAAAGCATGTTATCAAGTGTTGCATTCATATGCCATTATAGATAGCCGAGCCTATTTTAGTTGCATTTTTGCATGTGTTGCATTAGGCATTTAACATAGCTAGGATCATGCATTGATTACTAACTAGCTTCTGTTTTGGCTCGGAGTACAATGTGAGTGTTTACGCTTTAGCATATTGCATGTGTGTAAGTGATTGCAATGATAGCATGCTTGCCATGAGGCTAACTACTTAAGTGTTTAACTGCATGAATGCCTGTGGATGAAGGCTTGATTGCTCGAATTGGAACAATTCATCGAAATATGAGTTTTAAGCCCACTTGAAGTGGCAAATCACCATGTTATTCTAGGCCCACTTGAGGGTGGCAAATCTGCGTTTTAGCCTACTTGAGGGTAGCAACTTCAAACAATTTTCGAAAAAAACAAACATGAGATGTTTTGTTCCAAATCGAGCGATCTAGTCTATACTTGTATGCTGTGTGCATCACATAGTAACGTTAGCTAATAAACCAGAAAAAGAACACATGTGTTTTCAAAAATAACGTATCATGTTAGTAAAGGCCGATCCTTTGATTGGGCGAGCGGTGGTGCTCATTTCATGACCTTCCCCCCTCGTACCCAAGTTCCCGAGCCGAGGCAACTTTGGTGATGACGGACACGTGGCCTTAGGCATGAGTTAGGGTTTCTTAAATTTTCCAAAAACAAAATATTTAGGTGGCGACTCTGTAATCTGGAAAAGCAGTCCATGTTTGACACTTCTTAATTAAAATCGATTTTCCAAAACGATTTGTCGGATTTGGACTCTTTGGTGATTTATCAGTCTTACATTGCACTTTGTGAGATTAGATACAGAACCGTGACAGGAGTCCGAACTGTAGTAGCTAGAACTACAATTCGCGCCCTCGCACGCGGAGCAGAGTTCGGGCGGTCTACAACCCTCTACTTGTGTATAGCCTTAAGCAATTAACCTAGCTTTATTCCTAACCATCGTACATGTGACGAGAACACCACTATCAAGATACTACATGTGCGAGTCATGTGCTTTATAAGTGGCGCGAACAACAAAACAAGAGGTATTAGAGTCATTCTTTTTCACCAACAGTTTTTTAGTCTTAATAGAAAAGGGACCATCATGATTCTTGGAAGATGTCTTAGTGTTGTGAACACCATTATGAACCATGGTATTCTGTCTTGACATGTAGGGTTGTCTCCTAACCTATGAGGTATTAGAGTTTCTTCTATATTTTGGAGACACCCTACCAAACAACTCAAAACAATAAGGACAAATATGGCCATCCCTACCACAATGATAACGAATAAAAACAGGTTTTACCTCCCTTTCATTGACCATGCCGCCTTTAGGTTGATGGAGAGACCTATCATCCTATTGCACCTTCAGTTTTCCTTTTCCTTGAGTCCTTTTGTCATGAGATGTGGAAGCATTCTCATTTTGCAATATATCACACTATAGCCAATCCCACTTTTGTTAAAGCCCATTTGTTAAGACCCAATGATATCTTCCAGTGTCTTTGACCCCTTGTTCCAAAGGTCAATTGTAGCTCTAACACTCTTGAGTTCTTCATTTTTCTATCTAACCAGCTCTTCCAAGGCAGCTTAAGACATTTC
This sequence comes from Camellia lanceoleosa, assembly GCA_025200525.1. Taxonomy (NCBI): domain Eukaryota; kingdom Viridiplantae; phylum Streptophyta; class Magnoliopsida; order Ericales; family Theaceae; genus Camellia; species Camellia lanceoleosa. The sequence continues at coordinate 149,740,022 of CM045759.1, forward strand.
GATAGTTACAAATCTTTCCTTCTCGATAGTTTTAATAGTTCATTCATCTCGGTCTCACCGGTCAAGAGTTTTTCACAAAGAGCTTGTCTATCATTTGATATTTTGATAGCATCGTTTCTGGCTACAGAAATTTCCTCCTTTAGTTTGACATTCTCACGTTCACATGCTTTGAGTTAGAAAGTGAGTTTGTCATTCAAAATTAATAAGTTTAGAGATTCCTTGCATAACTTTTCATATGTTTGTTGAAGCTCTTCACCTTCTATTTCATCATCATCATCTGAGGTTTTATCATCTGTGACATTCTCAAATGACGACCCATCTTCTTTTTGTTTCTCTTCCTCCTTGTGAACATTTAGTCAAGCAACTAAAGCATTGAGGTGAACAGTGCTAGAATTGCATAAGAACAACCCATGCATCTTCGGCATTCTCGGAATGAGAAATACATTGTCGCTCTCCTTCAAAAAGTGCTTCTCAGATAGTATTTAGAACTCGCTCACTACTCTCCATGTCAGCTTTTTCATTAGCATTGCACTTCTCAATCAGCTTGACGACGTTTTGATTAGTAATAGGATCAATCACAATTGTGCACCAACCTTTAGGATCCCAAGCTCTAAGATACACCCTTATTCTACACTTCCAAAACAAATAGCTGCTCCCATCAAAGGTAGAAGCACGATGCAGATTAGCTCCACGAGCAAACTTAACTAGCCTGGAAGTTGGTTGAGGGAAGCTAGAGTAGAATGCCATAAAAGTACCATCCCTATCTTCACCAGATTTGGCTTCACGAGCTTCTTGCTCTGACCTGCTTTCATCATCCCAAGTAACTCTGTAAACTTTCTTTCTGTTCTTCTTGGAAGGACACTCGAGAGCAATATGTCCAAACCCTTGACATTCATAACACTTGACTCCCTATACTCTCATTATCTTCTTTTTTGGTTTTGGAACAACTTTGAGTCTATCATTGCCCTTATCCTTAGAACTAGTGTCCTTGAAATTAGGCTTCTTTTTCTTTAATTTTTTTTTTTTGAAATGTTTGGTAAACAAAGCTGTCATTTCGGACTCTAGATCAATTTCCACATTAGGATTCTTACCAAAAAGCCATCCTTTCTTTTTGTTTTTTCTTTGAAACCAGATGTGTCTTATAAATTTGTTGGTTTCCAAACAAAAGATAAAGCTTAAGGTTTTCAACATTCTGAACATTCTCTATAGCTGTCACTTTTGATTGAAATCTATTGAGTAATGACCTTAGAATTTCTCCAACAACCCGAGATTCAGGGATTTTTCCACTGAGTGTGAAACAAGAATTCACAATGTCACTAAGTTTAGCATAAAAATATCAAATGTCTTATCCTCACACATAAAAAGAATTTCAAAAGTAGAGGAAGGGCGTTGAAGTTTTGATCATTTGACAAAAGTAGTACACTCGTGAATTATTTCAAGAATGTCCCAAGCCTTTTTTGCTACCTCACAAGTGCAAATATGTTGCAACTCTTTTGGAGTGACGGAGCAAAAGAGAGAATTATGTGTTTTCCTATTCCAACTAGAGTTTTTATAATCAATTACATCTCATTTATCAATTGGTTTGGGAATATCAACACCATTAATGGTCACCATAGGTTCACTCCATCCATAGATGACGGAATGCCAAACTTTCTCATCAATAGATTTTAAAATGCTCTCGTACAAGCTCTCTAATATGAGTAGTTTGTTCCATCAGGTAAAGGAGATCTACGAGTCGAGTTACCTTCGCGAATTGAATCCATTAACACAAATCACACTGATATAGCTTTTTTAAAACAAAGAACAAGTGACCCGCTTTGATATCAATTGAAAAACCTAAGTAATTCATGATTCGAAACAGATTTAATTGCGGAAATTCCCAAACACACAAAACTAACAATCTAAATCATCTACCACATACGAAAGTAATATAGATTATTGTTTCACAAATAATAAATGGACACAAAAGATTTTAATGTAGAAAAAGACCACAGTTAGAGAACCTCCATTTGTGATATAAAAAAAATACAAGCTAAAAGCCACTAATCAATCAACTATGAAGATAATGAAAATACACAAGAGTACTAACAAATAGCCAACATGCTCAAGAATTTCTTTTTGCCTGTTGTGTCTCTTTCAACACACCTTCGTCTCGGAATTGATTAGCCTAGTGTCGAATCCACAACACCCAAGTCGAATCCACGACAATGAGCTGCTTTGAACTCCTTTAAAGCCTCCAAGCTCCAATCCTCGGAATCCATCGATCAAATGCTCTTGAAAAGTATAATCGAAACAACCCCCTTGATTCAACCAATCAAATTTATGTGATGTGACCAATCACACAAAAACATCAAGGGAAACAAAGGATAAGAACTCCAAAAGTAAACACAAACTCTCAAGTTTTAGATCTAGAAGTCCTAACCCTAAAATCTGTAACTTGTGCAGCTTTATATGAAACAAGGTTGCGAAGATCGCTTGAGTGAAGGAATGATCACTTGAGCAATGTGTCTTAGATGCGGAGAAACCATAAGTGCCTTTGCTCGAGCGATGGATAGTTCGCTCGAGCGAAGAATGAGATCTCTTAATACTTTTGCAAGCATGTTTAAACTGCTGAGAGATGAGCTTCTTCGCTCGAGCCACCAATTCTGCACTCGAGTGGTCCAAGTAAAAACAAAACACTAAAATACAATTGAAACGTGTTTGTTCACAGAATTGAAAACACAAAGGGACCTAACAACAAGCATTTTCATGGTTGTTTTACGATTGGCCGTTCGATGGTCAATTTTCAAGCCTAAAATATTTAAAAATTGATTTTCTAATCTAATTCTCAAATGATGCATCCTTTGTATGTTCCATATGTTTCTACAAGTTATATTGGTCACTCCTAAGGTGTTTGTGCTAGTTCTCTTGCACATTCATTACTGTTTAAAATTTAGTCCCTTTATTGGCCATTTTTCAAGCTTAAGTAAGGAAACAAAAGCATTTTTGAGGCTAACTCAGAAATGGTGCTTCCCATGCATGTGTCGTAACTTTCTACAAGTTATATTGGTCCCTTTTAAATTGTTTATGTCAGTTCTCATACACATTAATGGTTGTTTGACAATATAGCCTCCCAACGAATTTTGTAAGATTAAGTATGGAAAAAAATATTTGTTTAGACTAATTCACAAATGGTGCATCTTGTGCTTTTGTTATAAGTTCTTACAAGTTACATTGGTCTCTCCCAAGGTGTTTGTGTCAGTTCCCATTCACATTCGTGGCTGTTTGACAATATATCCCTCTAACAGACTTTTTCAAGATTCAATATGGGAAAAAAATTAATTTTAAGGCTGATTCGCAAATGGTGCATCCCATTCATTTGCCATAAGTTCATAAAACTTATATTGGTCCCTCCTAGGTGTTTTTGTTTGTTCTTGTACAAATTTGTAGTTGTGTGATAATTTAGCCTTCCAACAGCCTTTTTTGATGCTTAAGTATGGAGAAAAAAGCATTTTTTTAGCATAATTCATAATTTTTACATCCCATGCATGCCACAAGTTTCTACATCTTATTTGGACCCTCCCAAGGTGTTTGTATTGGTTCTTGGCCACATTTGTGACTGTTTAATAATTTAGCAATCCAAGTTTTTAATCTCAATTACTAAAAAAAAGCATTTATTTGTCTAATACACCAACAATGCATCCGTGCATGTCTTGCAACATCCTATAAGTAACAATGGTTCTTCTGGTATTTACGCCAAATCACGGCGATTTCATGGTTGTTTAATGATTTACCCTTCGATGGCCTTCTTTCAAGCCTAAGTATATAAAAATCAATTTTCTAATCTAATTCACAAATGGTGGATTCCGTTCATGTTTCGTAAATTTTTAAAAGTTATAGTGGTCACTCTTGAGGTGTTTGTGCTGGTTCTGATGTACATCCGTGACTATTCGAAAATTTTTCCCTTCATTGGCCATTTTAAAGCCTAAGTATGTGGAAAAACTATTTTTTATGCTAATTCACAAACGGTGCATCATGTGTATGTGTCGTAAGTTCCTACAAGTTACATTGGTATCTCCTAAGGTTTTTGTGTTAGTTCTCATGCACATTCGTGGCTATTTGATAATATACCCGTCCAACAAACTTTTTCCAAGATTATGAAAAAAAAAGAAAGAAAGTATTTTTTAGGTTAATTCACAAATGGTATATCCCATTCATGTGCCATATGTTTTTAAAAGTTATATTGGTCCCTCGTAATGTGTTTGTGTTGATTCTCATGCACATTCCTAGCTGTGTTATAATTTAGGCCTTCCATGGCCTTTTTTGAGGCTTAAGTTTGGGAAAAAAGCATTCCTAAGTTTTTACAACTTATATTAGCCTCTTATGAAGTGTTTAATCGGTCCTGTGCACATTTGCAGTTTGCTAACAAATTAGTCATATGACGATTTTTGTTTTTTCAAACCAAAGTATGAAAGATTTTACAGAAACAGCGCATCCCTTGCATGCGTCGTAAGTTCCTAACAATTACAATGGTCCATCCCAAACTTGTTCTTGTTTTTAGGTACTGACATTGTAGTTTAGCTATTTAGCCCTCCAAAAGCCTTTTTTTTGAACTACTTCCCCAATTGGGTGTCGCATGCAAGTTCCATTACTTCCTAATTCTTCAAACATATATTCTTTTGTAAAAATTGTTATATTAAAGTTAATAAACTTTACTACAAAGGATGTCCACTTGGGGATGAATTCCCCCCACTCCCAAAGTGTCCAATGAATCCTTGGCTCCTTAGAAAGTTGACCAGACTTGCCACTATCTCTTCTTGTTTCTTCTCACCCTCTTCATGCTCCTCTATTTTATTGTTTTGTGTTTATATTTGTTCTTTCTGTGTCTCTATTTGCATCTCAAGGCGCTTCACATAATCATTTGTTTCAGTAGATATGGTAGAAGTTCTAATAAAGGATGAAGGTCTCAAGTCAAGTCCCTTCATGTAGCTAGACCTTGGCTTTAGGACTTTATCAACAGCTCATCTATAGTTAAAGGGATTGATTTAGGCTATGATAGGTGATCAGCTTGTGTTTGTATCATTTTTTCCGATCAAATATTAACAAATTAATTAATTATTTGTATATTAAATAAGAGTATAGCAGATAATATACCAAACTTTTTTTTAATATAAATTACACTATATACTCACATATTTAGCTTGAGCTGCAGACAAGATCCATTCATATGTTTCCTTATTATAGTGAGTTTTCTTGTAAAACTTTGGTAGCTCAGATAGCTGCCCCTTGTTGGCTCGTGCCTAATTTGATAGACCAAATAATCAATAAACAAAGCCAAGAATCTAATGAAGCTCATAAAGTCAAAGGAACAAATCGCTTTTTCTATTTTAATAGGGATTGACGTAGAACCACACCTATGTTTTATCTTCATCTTTTCTCTGTTTGAGATGTTGACTGTTGATTAATTCTCTAAGGAAGAATCAACAATATAACAATGAAATGTATCATTAGTAAGACAAATTTAATGCTTGACAATAAAGTAACATACAATAATGTTAGGGTAGGTTAAACTAAGGGTGTGCACGGGTCGGTTCGACTCAGGTATACCCTTAGCCCATCATCTAAACAGACGCCATCGGTTCGGTAAAGCAACCATCTGTTATCGACCGACTCATGTTTTGGACTTGACCAAATTAAAGACCTCAGTTTAGTGGTCGGTTCGGTCAATTCTAAACACCCAGTAGAGAAAGAGATGGAAAAAATATGAAAAATGAAATTGGAATTTCATAATAAGAAAAAAACCTTGAACTTATATATTTATAGTTAAATATATATACACAACTAAGAAAGCAAAAACAGAGAGAAAGTGGTGGAAAATATAGGAGAGGAAATTTTCATCGCATCACCTTCACTCATCACTCATTAGTGTCGTTGTCGTCACAAAGAAAAGCCACCACCATCAATCATTGTTGCCATCGCCACATCGAAGATGGAAGGAAAAGAGAGAGAAACGATATAAGAGAGAGTAAGATATGAATATGTGTTTAAATTTCAAAGCGAGAGAAAAAGAGGAGAAAAATGAAGAGACCAAATCTGACAATAAAAAGAGACAGTGTGTCTTCATTTTTCAAAGTTATTACGGTTTATAGAAAATGGGACTTTTAATATATATATATAAAGAGAGAGAGAGAGAGAGAGAGAGAGAGAGAAGTGTAAATGGTTATGGACAATAACACACCTAGAATAAAGAGATACATATATATAGAGAGAAAGAATATTACTGTGAGAAGTCGGATGAAGTAGAATAGTTTGTGTGTGATAGAGACAGACTGTGAAGTGATAAGACCAAGGCAATAAAAATTAATATACATCAATATTTATTCGGTCGGATCAGATTTTTTCGGGTGTGAATTGCTTATATCCATTTCTGACTATGAAATCATGAAATTGAATAGTAGATAGTCGTAATCGACAGTGTTGATTGTCGAAATCATCCATAAGAGCTTGGGTTGGCTCGGGTCAACCGGCTTGGACAGGTTAGCGGGTTACATGTACATCCCTAATGGCAACCTGTAGACGCGCCCCCGTAAGGCCTTTGCATGCTACAGTTCAGACTCATGTCACGGTTCTTAATATGATCTCACAATGTGCGATGTGAGATTCATAAATCACCAAAGAGTCCAAATCCAGCAAATCGTTTTGGAAAATTGATTTTTAGAAAGAAGTGCCAAACATGGACTGCTTTGCCAGATAAAGAGTCGCCACCTAAATATTTTATTTTGGGGGAATTTAGGAAACCTTGACTCATGCCTAAGGCCACGTGTCCGTCATTACCAAAGTTGCCTCGGCTCGGGAACTTAGGTACGATTGGGGAAGGTCATTTAATGAGCACCCCCGCTCGCCCGATCAAAGATCGGCCTGTACTAAGCATGATATCGTGTTTTTGAAAAACACATGCGTTCTTATTCCGGTTAATTAGCTAGAATTACTATGTGATGCACGCAGCAAAACAAGTATAGACTAGATCGCCTAATTTGGAACAAAGCATTGCATATCCGTTTGTTTGGAAAATAGTTTGGAGTTTGCTACTCGCAAGTAGGCTAAAATGCGGATTTCAATGAATTGTCCCAATTCAAGTAATCCAAACTTCACCCACAGGCATTCAGGCAGTTATATCACATAAGTAATTAGCCTCATGGAAAGCATGCTTTCATGGCAACATTAACACACATGCAGTATGCTAAAGCGTAAACACTCACAGTGTACTCCGAGCCAAAACAAAGAACTAGTTAGAAATCATGCATGATCCTAGTTCATGTTAGAATGGCTAATGTAACACACGCGAAAATGCATTTAAGATAGGCTCGGCTATCCTGAGAATGTCATGTGAAATGCAACTTGGTACATGTATTCAAATAAGAATTGAAATGCAATGCAGTTAGTATGATGCGCCGAGCCCGGTGCATGCAATACAAATGAATGGATGCAAACATGCAAGCATAAGGTATGCTAAATTGGCTCTCTCGAGGGAGAGACTGAATAAGAAGCTAACTAGCTAATCTAAGCTAATTATTACAACACAAATTAATTAACTAATCCTAGTTAACTAATTATTACAAAACGAATTGAAAAGTTAACGCATTAACTAATTAAATTACAAACCAAAGCAAAAGCTAGCTATCTAAGCATGGCAGCTAAGGAAAGCAATAAAAGTAAGAGCTCTCAGAGGGAGAAGACTAGATGCATGCCCGGTCGCCTCGTTCGGAAATCTAATGCGATGCCCTTATTTGCCTCTGTTTTCATCTGTTCTCAGAAACTTGCACCAAGCTCCAAAAAGGTGAAACTCCACCTTGGGAATCCAGTGGGAGGGTGGCCGACCAGTATTGGTCTCTCCAAACCCCTGCTGACCATTTTTTGTTGTTGAAAACCAAGAAAAGTGGTCGGCCAACTACATTTTCTGGCTGGCCGACCAGTTGTTACTGCCAAACTCTAGTTTTTTTGCAATAGAGAGCAAGAAAGGGCATGGCAATGTATTTGCAGTATATGTGTGCACAACCACCCTCCCTATCATGTCATGAACTCAAGGAGTCTGGGTTCTTGACCCTCGGGCCTGTCGCGCATTTTCATGCATGATGGCCAAGAGGCGGTTGCACAATTCAATATGGAAATGAATGCACAAGTAAACATATAAAGCCTAAAACTCTATCATGTATGATCAAGAGCGTTATGGCAAGGAATTAAGGCACGTTTCATCACTGTAAGTATGAAACATCCCTTGTTTCCCGTGTTTGGACTAACACCTATTCCAAACACAATGCAAACAAGCATGGCATACACAATGTGACTTGAGCATGCAAGTATGCAATATGACTTAAACATGCAAACATGCAATGCAATATGAACAACCTAACAAGGCTAATGGCACACACAATGCATAATGCTAAGGACACGACATACATAATGCTAAATGAACAACTTGGCATGCACAATGCAAGGTAATCATAAGGTTCTAAGCATAATGTGATGCATGCATGCACAATGCAATGCAATAAGGACAACTTATGTAATGCACCAAGCATGCAACAATATGCAAATAAACATGGTCAATGGACTTAAACTATAATGAAGCAGGACCTCGACTAGCTCAAAACAGTGGCCATTGGTGATGAAATGAAGGCACATAAAGCAAGGCATGCATGCACAATGCATTGGCCATCAAAGGGACCAAAGAGCACAACCCTCAAGAAAGCTCAAAGCGTGATAAATGTGCAAGTGTGAAGACACTAAGTGCACTGAAATGAGGTAAGAAATGATGCCAAATCATTAAAACTAAGCAAGTATGGCATGCAATAATCCTAAGGCATGAAAGCTAGCAAAGAGCAACACAAAGGAGGCATGCAATACATGGTACAAATACATGAACCAAGCTTGGACAGAGCTTAAGTAAGTCAAAACAAGGACCTAAACATGCTGAGGCGAGGGCCCAAATTCCTAGTCATGCAAGCATACAAGCATAAGCCATAACAAGGCAATAAAGCACAACACTCAAAGACATTCAAAGCATGAATAAAGTGGGAAAACAAGCATGCTATAAGCTCTAAAATAACATGTTAGATGATGCCAAATTATGTACACAACACAAATGAAGCATGCAATGGTGTTCAAAGCTTGAAGTAAGCAAGAGCACTTGTACTTCAAGTATACAAAACATGAAGCATATGATTAAGGCAACCCAAAATAGTCCTAGAACATGTCAAAATGAGTCTAAAACATACATGGAAGTAAGCCAAAATATGCTAGCATGAAGGGCATAAGGCACAATGCATACAAGACAAATAAGGTGGATTACACTACACCTATTAAGACCAAGCATGAAATGACTTAAGCAACAAAATTTAGAGTTATAGCGTGGCATAATAACCCCAAATAAACACTGAAATAGTGGCTGTAAGCAAAGGCATGAAGGCATACACAATGGTCCATGTTAAGACATAAAGGGGCTAACCCTCCAACGCATTGAATGAGCAACAAATGTGACTACATGGACATGAAACATGAACTGAAATCATATTATGAATGATGCCAAATCATTGAAATAGGCCAAGTAGAGCATGCTAGATGATACAATACACAAAACTTACAAGCTAGATTGAACTATGGCTACACAAATCAAGTCATGCATGGCCGAGACAACCAAAATTAGAGCTAAAGAATGTTAAAACATGGACAAAAGCTTCATGAAGTTAAGCCAAAAGCATGCTAGAATGACATGTTACAACATGATGCATGTTAGGCTATTTGATGGAAATGCACTACAAGTGCATGGAGCATGCAAAGTCTATCCAAACCAAACCTAAACAGAGGTATGACATGGTAAAACACACCCAAGAACATGCTGAAATGGACACAACATTGGCTAGAATGACATGCTCAAACATGAGGCATACAAAGCTAATGTGTGTGATTTACACTACAAGTGCATTAACCATGCAAGGACTGACCAAGACAAGTAAAAACAGTGGTATGCCATAGAAAAATAACTACAAATACAAGCTAAGACATGGTCAACTTACACTTAACAAAGGTGCTCAAACATGAGGCTAATATGACAAGTATTGAAGACAACAAGGAGGGGTGACCCTCTCCTTCTTAGGACAAAAACACCATCCCACCACTTTGAAATCCCTCTGGATTTCAGTGGTGAGAAGGCCAATACAAGGTGGTCCCAAAGCTCACCAAAAAGGCACAAAAATAAGGCCAAACAAGGCCTAAGAGGGGGTAAACAACCCCAAACACCAAAGTGGTCTTAAACAAAGATCAAAAGCATGAAAAAACCAAAATTTTATCAGTTATAAGCTAAGCTCAAAATAGAATGCAAGATAGGCTAAAATCTTAAGCAAGAAAGGGGGATTTAAAGTTCAAAAGCTCACCCTTGAAGACCCTCTTTATAACTGCGACTCCAGCAGGTTTTTCAAGCTCAAAGCCACCGAAGAACACCAAAATCAGTTCCTAAGCACCTCAGTAGCAAAAGGATGGTGTTTGAGTGTGTGTTTGTATGTCAAAGTAAGACAAATCTACACTTTGAAGGCACAAAAATGAAGAACAAGGCAATCAGATACAACACTATATCTATCCCTCCCTCTCGATTTTCTAAACTGAAGGAAGGAGGAGGGCCTTCCTCTTATAGAAAAGGAAAGGCAAAGCTTCTAGGAGAAGCTAAACACCAATGCCATCCTTCCATACGTGTATGGAGGATGGCTCAAATCTCTCCTGTGCCACTTGGCACAAATATCTCAAAAGGTGTCAAAAAGCGTTCGACCACTTAAATTGGTGACGCTAGTTAAAGTGGTCAACGAGCAAAAAGCTGGTCCGACCATAGGTGGGAGATGTCCAGAGCATGAAAGCAATCTAGTGGTGTGGTGGCTGACCAGAAAAGATGGCCCAAAGACCAAGAAAGCAAGTTATCTGACAAGAAAACTGACTGGAAAAAGGAAAAGTGGTCTCCAAGGAGAAATACTGGTCTCCCACCCTTGTACCACCTTCCAAACAAGGAAAGCAAGGTTTGTACCAAAAATAAACCAAAGCGGATGCAAGACGAGAAATCGAGAGGCAAAACACGCGGCCAAAAGCCCCAAAAACTAGCTGACGAGCATCAAAAGTGGTATGCAACCATAAAGTGGTCTCCCGGACCACAGTGTTCCTCTAGGAAAAGGAAACAAGGTGTGGTTCAAAAATGACGCCAAACGGAGAACGTTAAGCGGTCCCGAGACAAGGCGCGCGGCCAAAGGCTCCAAAAACCGAAAACTAGTCTCCAAACGGAAAAAAGTGGCCTACGACCATGAAAAGTAGTCTACGACCACAGAGAGATGGTCTACAAGACCTCTCCCTCCCTCCGGGAAGGGAAAACAAGACTTGGTCCGCAAACCGAGCCAAAGGACAAAGAGTTACGAGGCACAGGCGAGGCTCTCGGCAAAACTCGAAACCTCAGAATGAGCACAACATGCACCATCACCGAGTGCTCAATCGATTGGATAAGCTAAATCAAAGTTGGATAAGCTAAATCAAAGTTGGCTTCGTGGAAGAGAAGATTATTGTCATTTGAGGTTATTTCAGTTATGAATGGTGTGAGAATGCACTAAGTTCAAATATTATTCTTGTACTTAGGCTAATCTAGAAGAATATTTCCTTACCTAAAGTGCAATTGTGTTCTTGGTTATCATGGAAAGGAAGGGAAGGAAGGGTTAAAAGCGTTGGAGTTTTACATAGGATTGGTGTGCTTAGTAACAATAGTAACTCACTTTGATTGTTTTGCAAGGTTGAGGTTGAATCACTTGACCATGTACTATTATGTCATTTCACTTGGAATGTTAGGATTGATATTATCAGGTGGTGGGGAGTTGAATGGGTTTCACCAGGATCTGTGAAATACTTACTGTAACATTAGGGAAGAGATAAATTTAAAGAGTTGGAATTGAAGATTTGGAGACCTCTTCTGTTATCAATTCTTTGGTTTGTTTCAAAGCTGAGGAATGATTGTATCTTCAATAAACATATTTAAAATGGGATGATATTTTTTGAGTTGATTAAGACAAGAGTTGCCTTGTAGGTAAAAGCTCATTTCCCAGGTATTTTTTATTTTGTTCATTTAGTGTTCCACTTGTTATCAATAAGAGTTATCCACTTGGTCGGATCGACACCCTTCGATGATTGGTTTCTTGTGTACTCCTCCCCTTTAGCCTCATTCAACTCCTTAAATTGTTTGTGTTTCTTGTGTACTCCTCCCCTTTAGCCTCATTCAACTCCTTAAATTATGCATGCGAGGTTATAAGTATAACCACTCAATCTCCAACCAAATTTTGTGTTCCTTTGTCTTTTCTATATCAACAAGGTCTCCTTGCAAATCAAACCGATCTTGCAAAAAATAAATAAGTCATAAATATTTCCTAAAATAATAATAAAATGTAAGATAAGTAACTTAATATAAAGATGAGTAAAATGTGCTATAATAGAATAGACAGTGAACTTACATTCCAGTGTTGAAACATCACCTCCTTAACTGAGGCATCAATATACTTCCACCTATGAACACTTGGATCTGGTAAATGTGTTCACACCTCTACTTCAATCTTTGAAGTCTATTTTGAGGCATACGTTCTTACTGGTGCACGAGATTCTAGAGGGATAGGCAAATCAAGCTTTCCATCTCTATCAATAAAGCCTTGAACCTCTTTCCCTCGAGTCGGGCCACAAACACGCTTAGTAGTTGATGTTGTGAAACCATAATATTGAATTAGTTAGTATTTAGACCTCAATTCAACGTAAATAACTTTACAATGTTATTTACGCCTATTTATCTTGCATGTGAGATCATGATTGGGGAGGTTCAGTTATATGCTAATTTTTTGCCTCTTGATCTGGATTATTTTGATATAATATTGGGGATGGGTTAGTTAAGTAAATACCACACGACTATTGATTGTATGTCCAGTTAAGTTATTTTTCGATCTCTACGACAATCTGAATTTAGTTTTATGGGACATGGGGTAATTCCTCCACCTTACTTGATCTCAGCTATGAAAGCGTGTAAGTTATTGCAAAAGGGTGTCAGGGGTATTTGTATAGTATTTTGAATGGACGACCAGTGGATGTGTGTGTTGATTATATTCCAGTTGTTCGTGAACTCTTGGATGTCTTTCCGTAAGAGTTTCCAAGGGAGCTAGTGGACTGTGAAATTGAATTTGCAATTGATATAGTGTCGGGAACTCAACCCATTTCAAAAACTCCTTATAGAATGTCATCGGCTGAAATGAAAGAATTGAAGGTACAATTTTAAGACTTGCTTAATAAAGGGTTCGTAAACTCAAGTACCTCTTCTTGGGGTGCACCAGTTCTTTTTGTAAAGAAGAAAAATGGGACACTTCGGTTATGTTTTTACTACCAAGGGCTCAATAAAGTAACAATAAAGAATAAGTATCCCTTCCGTAGAATCGATGATTTATTTGATCATTTGCACAGTGCGCAAGTCTTTTAAAAAATAGATTTGAGATCCGAGTATCATCAATTAAAGGTAAAAGCCGAGGACATTGAGAAGACTACTTTTTGAACCAGATACAACCATTATGAATTTTTAGTTATGCCATTTGAGGTTACTAATGCACCGACAACCTTCATGGATTTGATGAATCGTGTTTTTAAACCATACTTGGATGAATTTGTGGTTGTGTTCATTGATGACATACTCATTTTTTCGAATAGTATTGAAGCTCATGAAAACCATTTACGATTAATTCTTCAAACACAGAGAGTGAAGAAACTATATGTAAAACTAAACAAATGTGAGTTTTGGTTACATAAAGTGGTGTTTTTGGGACATGTAATTAATAAGAAGGGTGTTTCTGTCGATCCACACAAGATAGAAGCCATTGTGAATTGGTCAACTCCTACGAATGTAATAGAGGTGCATAGCTTCTTGGGTTTAGCAGGATACTATCGGAGATTTGTTAAAGACTTTTCCAAAATTGCAGTATCTCTTACCCAATTGACCCAAAAGGGTGTTCCATTTGAGTGGACAGAGCAAAGAGAATCTGCTTTCTAGGAATTGAAGACAAGGTTAACTACAACACTAGTTCTTGCTTTACCGACCGGTACGGAGGGGTTCGTGATTTACAATGACGCCTCTTACAAAGGATTGAGATGTGTACTTATGCAGAATGGAAGGGTCATTACATACCCTTCTCGTCAACTCAAGCCGCATGAAAAGAGTTATCCCACATATGACTTGGAACTAGCTGCAGTGGCATTTGCTTTGAAGATATGGCGACATTATTTGTATGGTACAACATGTGAGGTCTACACTAACCATAAAAGTCTAAAGTACTTCTTTACCCAAAATGAGTTAAATATGCGATAGAGACGATGGTTGGAACTAGGGCTGTCAATGGATCGGATTTAACCCGAATCCGATCCGATAATCCGAATCCGTTTACAAAAAATCCGATCCGATAATCCGATAATCCGAATCCGTTTAATCCGTTTATTAAACGGATTGAATTTGCAAAAATCCAACCCGACCCGATAATTAGATAATCCGATCCGATTATTCTCAATTTGAATGAAAAAAACATAAAATGAAAAAAAAAAAAAAAATCAAATTATATAAAATTGTAGCTCAATAAATAAATAAATAAATAGATCGGATCAGATTATCGGATTGGATATCCGAAATCATCGGATTTGGATTCGGATATCTATAATCGGATATAGACTAAACGGATTCGGATCGGATTCGGGTTTGCTTAATCGGATTGAATTCAGATTTTGACAGATCCAATCCGAATCCGATCCATTTACAGGCCTAGTTGGAACTTATCAAAAATTATGACTTGCAAATCCACTACCACCCCGACAAAACTAATATAGTTATAGATGCTCTTAGGAGAAAAGTTATGGGGAATTTGACGAGTTTGCTCACAGGGCAAAAAGAGTTGCTACTTGACTTGGAAAGCATGGACATGGAAATTGTATTATGTGATCAAGGCGTAGTGTTAGCGGCAATGTCAGCACAATTGGTAATAATTGAAGAAATCAAACAAAGGCAAATGGAAGATGACTTCCGGAAGCAAATTTGTGATGAAATGGAAACAAGGCCCAGGCCTGGGTTCACCCTTGCACATTCAGTGTTGAAATTTAAAGCTGGGTTATGTGTCCGAAATCTTCGAGAAATTAAACGGAGGATTATGGAGTGAGCGCATAAGTCTAAATTTGCATTGCACCCTGGTAATACCAAAATGTACCAAGATTTGAAGCAAAATTTTTGGTGGCCAAGTATGAAGAAGAAATTGTTGACTTTGTTTTGAAATGTTTACAATGTCAACAAGTGAAGGCAGAACAAGAGACCGGCGGGTTTACTTCAACCTCTCCCAATCTTAGAGTGTAAGTGGGAATATATAGCGATGGATTTTATTGTTGGCCTACCCGAACACCGAGGTATCAATTCTTTCCTATGAAAACCTAATATAATGCGGATAAACTTGCTCTTGTGTGTATAAATGAAATTGTTCGATTACATGGTGTTCGGTTTCAATTGTATCCAATAGAGATTCAAAATTTGTCTCAGTTTTGGCGAGTTTATAGGATGCTATGGAAACATAGTTGAAATTACATATGACATTCCACCTCCAAACTAATGGCCAATCAAGGAGAACAATACAAACATTTGATGATATGCTTGGATATGTGTCTTGGACTTCAGGAGTTGGAAAACTTATCTACCATTGGCAAAGTTTGCATGCAACAATAGTTTCCACTCGAGCATAGGAATGGGACCATATAAAGCTTTATACGGAAGAAATGTCGCTCTCAATGTGTTGGACCAAAGTTAGCGATAAATTAATGTTTGGGCACGAACTTGTGCAATTGATGTGAGAGAAAATTAAAACCATTTAACAAATGTTGAAAACCGTCAAAGTAGGCAAAAAGAGTTATGCGGATCAGAGAAAGGATTTGGAATTTGAGGTTGGTAATTATGTTTTTGTTAAAGTCACCCCGATGAAAGGACAAACAAGATTTGGGAAGAAAGAAAAATTAGCACCCCGATATGTAGGTCCGTTTCAAATTCTGGAAAGAGTTGGTCCAGTGGCTTATTGTGTTGCTCCTCCACCGAGTATGGAGCAAATACATAACGTGTTTCATGTATCGATGTTACGGGGTTATCTCCAAGATCTGTCCTATGTCATAGACTATCGTCAGATTGCTTTGGATAACAACTTGATCTATGAAGAGAAACAGATTCAAATTTTGGATCGACAAGTGAAATAGTTATGGAACAAGACAATTCCAATGGTGAAAGTTGAATGGCAGGAACACTATAGGAAAGAAGCCACTTGGGAGAGAGAAAAGGAAATGAAACAGCGGTATGTGGAGTTATTTGCAACTTGCGATAAAATAATTTTAAGGGACCAAACTTTTTAAAGGGGGAAAGAGTGTAGTAACCCAACTCTTTCATATTCTTCATATGCTTTAATTTCCTCATTCTATGCATGATTATATGTGTGCTTATGTGTTATGATTATATGTGTGCTTATGTGTTTGATGTGAAATTCCATGTTTTAATGTGTGAATTACATGTTTATAAATTTGTATCTGTTAATTATGAGAAAATCTGTTGAAATTATGACCTTTGGACTACAAATTAAAAGCCTTAGAGGCGCAATAAACCAAAATTGACTTCACAGTTATGATTAGCATGATTTTTAGAACATAATATGAAGTTTTTTAAAAATTTGATTTGTAATGAATTAATTTGATTTATTTAAGCCAAACTCTTAAGTAAGCTTAAACTTAGGCTTAATGAGCTAAGCTTTGTTAGATATAATGTATATACATAAGCCTTAGGAGACGAAGACTCATCAAACCACCAAAAAAAATCTCACGGAGAGAGAGAAGAAGAAGAAATAGAAGAAGAGTATTCAACCTAAGCTTGGAGATTGGAAGACATTGAAAGAGTAACTCAAAGATTGGTTCAAGGTAAGTTTTAATCAACTCAAAGACTTGAAATATCTTTTCAATTGCTTGGGCATAAGACCTAAGATGAAGCTTTTGCCCTCATAAAAGTTAGGGTTCTGAGTTATGATCTTGGTTGAACATATCTCATGAAATTGAACATGGAAGCTTAGGATTTGGTTAAGTGAAGGGTAGATTATTCTATTTTGGGCTTATGTTGTGAGAATTCTTTCCAAATCTTGCCTCTTTGAATGCTTTGAGCTCATGAATATATGTATATATATGAAAAGATGAAGAAAATGAAGGAATCATCAACTTAAAGTAAGTTTGATCTAATTGAGCTTGTGTTTCATGCTTAATATGTTCATATATCATGGTTATGAAGTGAATTTGCTTGAATTGAGCCTTAGAAATACATTTGGAAAGCTTGAATTTGTTGGATCTTCAAATTGCTCAAATAGAGCCGAACCGCATGTGGGGTTCACAACCGCACGTCTTGGAAAACAATGGAAACAAGTCGAGCATTAAAATAAAGCATGTGCAGCCCACCGTGCAACACACCTTTCAGACGTGTGGTGAGGGTCTTCCGTATGTCACGAAAAAACAAGGAAAAAATGTACATCTTTTCGACCCTTTGAATTTGTTAATGTATATGTTTAAGCCCTCCAAAATGCTTAAAATGAATAGAAAATGAATGAAATAGAGAAATAATTAAAGAGAATAAGCTAAGAAAAGATGAATTGCTTACCAAGTTGTGTGTGTGACATGTGTAGGTCACTCACCAAAAGGACCATTGCGACTAAATCCTTTGTGAGTAATAATGGTGTAACGATATGTTATGATTTATGTATTTTGATTATGATTTATGTATTTTGATTATGATTTATGCATTTTGGATTGAGAATGACATACTCTATATAATTATATTTTGATTGAAATGATTGAGCATTGGATTACAATGGTATATGAAATGGACCCAAGGTCGCTTACATTTACATGTATGATAGGCCTAAGGCCGTTATATACGATATGGATTGTTTATGACTCATGGCCCTAAGGTTGAGGGAGATGGAGACATGTCAATGTTCCATATACCCTATAATGTTTAGAACAACTGTTAATATGTTGGGCCTAAGGCCATTCAGTATTATGTTGGGCCTAAGGTTGTTTCGTATTATGTTGGGTCCAAGGTCGTTCTGTAAGGCTGTTCCGTCTTATATTGGGCCTAAGGCTGATCTGTCTTACGTGGGCTCGAGGCCATTCTAGAATATTATTATAGATAAGACATGTATACGTTGTATATTTATTCTTCAAGACATATGCTCGTTCTTATGAACCTTCCTACATTGTTATTACTCACTGAGCCTTGCTCATTCCGTATTTATATATATTTATATAGGTGATCAGCTCGGAGGCCAGCCCTAGGTCAACTTCAGGAACTTTTGATGGACCTGTTTTGTTAAGCCTCCAAAGTTGGAGCCTTTTGTCTTTTGTCTTTTTTTTTGTTTTTTTTGAGAGTTCCTTTGATGCCATATTTTTGTTAAGTCTTTGGTGGCTTTTATTGAACAATTGGTCAATATGTAATGTTTGGGCTTTTAACTCTTTTTATATAGCTACATGACTTGGACTTATATTTATATGAACTGTGTATGTGAACTCTCTATATGTGACTTGATGCTTAAAATCCTAGCATATAAGCACTGCTCAATGGATGTCTTGTTATTTTATTTGCTTCCATTCAGGCCCCATTATGATAAACTCTTGGTAGTTTTGTCTGAGGCCATAAGTAATCAAGATGTTCTTGGTGGTCATGATCCAAACTTTTAGGTGCGGGCTTGGGTCGTGACGAGATAGTAGGTGGTGCCACTCTTGGATTTCCGCACATGGTATAACAATATTGGATGTTGGTAAGGGTCATCCTAGTGTTATGTGACATAGCTCAGAATTCCATTGATGATTTAGAATGTGTTTATGGCTAATTGCATGGGGTTTAGATGATAAAAGTGCATCATTTCCCTAAATAAGATGTTAAGAAGGAGTGTGATTCCACCCTATACTGTGGATACTATGAGAAATATAGTTATCTCAGGCATGATGGAGTTATTCTCACTCACTAGACGTATTCGGACATCAGCTGGGATGTTGAATTCTTAGCGAAAGTTTTTGATTTTGGTAGGCGTATCAACTCTCCATCAATGCATACCTATGATGTGTTCTTGGAGTTCTTGATGGTTATATTCAGCCTAGGGTTTGGAAAATTTTGGGAGTCCTAAGTTATGGGACTGAAAGTTTGGAAAATCTTGAGTTTTATGGCTAAAACATAGACTCAAATCTAGAATGTGAAAAAATAGAGATAAATATGCAAGAAATTCAAAGAAAAACTAGAAAAATGAAGAATGGTAAAGATCAATGAAAAACAGGTTCGAGAAACTTGAAAACTAAAAGTGAAACTAAGGGTTCGAGGGATATACATATTGGTAATGGAGAAATGGATGCCAGATTTGAGTTCATTTGAGAAAAATGAAGCTTTTGATCGGAGCAGAAAATCATTTCAGTCGTCGGAGACAATGAATAGAGTAATTGCAATGGTGGAGATTCGAAGGTGCAAGAATGGAGGTTAAAGAGAGAAAGTTTGAGAAGAGAGAAAGTCAAGAATATGAAACGTGGGAAAATGAAGGGGTGGGAGAGGAGTTTTGGTGAAAGAGATGGCGACAAATGAAAACATTTTAAATTTCTTGGAAAACGTGTAATCGTTGACGTTAGCTGACGTCAGGTCAAGCGATGTGTGTCAGTGAAAGGACGTGTTGGGAACCAATATGGAGTTGACACATCATTGGTGTAGGTATAATGGTTGAGGTTGTTTTGAGATGACAACTTTCGAATTTTGGAGTTCTTGAACTAGCGAGTCATGATCTCGGCTAGTAGTGTGATCTTAGTTGGCATGATGAACTAGGACAAGAAAAGGCATCTGGGTTCTTTTTTTTTTTTACAACTTCTTGTTTCTTGGAAGTCGAAGTCATGATCTCGGCCGGAAGTATCTCTCAACATGTTGTTTAGTCGACATGTTGGGAGGTTTGATAATATAGGTTTGATCACCTCGAGTATCGAGGTAAATCATAGTGGGCCAGGGGATATAATTTTGGGTTGTCTACATGGCCTAGGTTATTAGTGGAGATGCTACATGGGTGGTTTAGGATTGCCAAGGTATGATGCGATCACACCGAATCCGAGATATTCGGATAGATGACAAGACTCCTGGATGATATCACACTACTTGGTTGGGTAAGGTTAGACTCTTGTGAAAGTTGGTCTTAATCTAAATTGGAGGGGTCCTAGATAAGTGATATCTCGTAAGGATAGAGTCCTATGAAGTAAGACTTATAAGGAAAAGTGGGCACTATTAGCTATATAAAGAGGGTACCCCTACGGGTTTAAGGCACGCTCTAACTAGTGTGTTAATTTGAGCCGATATCTTTGAGAGATAGTTGATTGATCGGATCGTCGGAGGGCCTCCGGGTAGACGAACCACCAGTTTTGTGGTCTTCTTATGTGCAGGTGTTGGACTTATTTATTCTTATGCGTGCTCTACGGTTTAGTTCCCAAGATCTCGACGAAGAGATTCAATTTGATTATGAGGTTAAAATTCAACACCTATAGTTTTCATAACAACAATTAAACCAAACATGACTATCAATAAAACTATAGAGAAATTAAAGAAACATACAAAAATCAATGATCAATAGCAATGGCATTGTTTTTTCCATCATGCTTCGTCCCGACACCTCCCAACCTCTTGGATGAGTTTCCTCCACTCCAATGAGAAAGCGGGCTAGGGACGGGGTTTCCTCTCCTCATCCATTTCTATCTGTCTCGCCCTCAATTATATTTATTAAATATATTTATATATAAAACTTAAATTTCTTACATAGAACAAAATATTACCCTTATAAACACATTTTCACATATTTATTTATTATTTTACATCTTTAATCTCATCACTTACAAATTAATATACGAACCATATCATCTTGCATTTTATTAATACCACCATTCAAAAGGTTATAAAATTAGCCAATTGCTCTCTAGCTCTTGCCTCGACCTTGCTAACTCGCCGATTTGTCCCACTCCCAATATGATTAAAGATAAAGGTAGGACACCACAATATATACTTGCCACTTCCCACCCCCGTCTCCGTCCCCATTGTCATCCCTATGATTAGGTAATATGTGTGAAAGCAATACCTTTTTCTTCTCATTCTATTTGTTTGATATGAGAGTTTTTACTAACTTGCCTTCTTTTCTTCTCTTTTATTTTAGGAAGAAATTCAAATAGTGGGACAGATAAAAAAAATTACAAATATATATGGGGTACAAGTGATTTTGTGATGGGGTGCAAGTGAAAGGTTGTGGGGATGCAAATGTGACCTATTGTATGTTGAGTCACTACATATATAGTTACGACATCCTTAAGTAGACAAGTTGGTGCATGTTTTTAGGTTTATCCCGGAATGTATCTTGACATTCAGGCAAGGTTCTTTATATTTTGGACAGTAAGTTTCCTTAGTTTTCTAATCCTCTATTGATTATTTAAAACTTATGATATTAATCACAACATATAACAATTTTAACCCACATTTGATTCTCATGTTGGTAGTGATGGCACATTAATTCAACCTTACTTTTACGTTCATCTGGCAAACAGGGAGATAACTATCAAAGCACAAGATGTTATGATCTTAGTTGCCCCAGTTTTGTACAGACAAATCGTAAGTCTGGCATTGGTTGCACCATTAAACCCAAGCTTCCACCTACAACAGATGAGACGCTCGATATATCTATACCGATATACAAGGTATATATATATAGATATGCTACAATCTATTTAACTAACAACTTGTAAACCTTAAATACGACTCAAATTATTTTCTTGGAAACACTAGAAGAACATGTGGTTTTATTTTAGTTTTGGATATTTATTTATTTATTTATTTATATTCTTTTGATAACTTAGTATTAGTTCCACTAGACTAACTAATTCTGGAGATCAATCCATCATCCACGGGTGAGGGGGCCAACCAAGACAAAACTCTATATGGACTAGTCCCAAAAAAATTATTTGCACTCATAGGAGATTTTGAACCTAAGACTTTGGAAAAAAACACACCCCCAGTCCCAAGTTTTGACCATTAGGTCAACTCCTTAGACTTTTTTTGAACAAATTATATCTACTGTTTATGTAGTTTGCCTTGTGTCAATTTTAGTCATGATTATTAGAACAATTTTATTCTTGAATTTTTACATTATGTCAATTTGGTCTAATTGATTATGTCCCTTGAAAAATTAAATTGAAATCTAGGAACAAAATAGTTCATTCAATCTTCTTATTATGATTGAGAGGTTGACGCCCAATTAAAATAGTCTATTTCCTTTTGAATGAACCATTTGTACTTGATTTCTGTCTAATTTCTAATACATGTTATCAATTGGACTAAAATGACACTAACACTTCCATCAAATTGACACAAGATAAATTACAAAAATCATAGGTATAATTTTTCCAGCTTCACAAAAATTATATGGTAAATTACATTTTTACACTAAAATTTTCATCTAATTCCATTTTAGTACCTCATCTTTTAATTTAAACAATTAATGTTCAAACTTTAACTTATGTTTTAATGTCGCCTTCTTTGACACTTATAATTTCAAATTTGTATGAAAAATGCTCATGTTAGCACATTTTACAAACATTAAAAGAAAAAATCCATATGACAAATTACACATTCATCCATAAACTTTTACTCAGATTCTACTTTGGTTCTAAATTTGTAACTTAAATCAAATTTAAATGAAGGAATAATAGGAGGATCCCATTTAAACACGGGTTGAAATCGATGATTTAATTTTACAATTAGAAAATGTGGGATAAAAGTGAAATTTGATTGAAAGTTCAAGGTTGAAAAATGTAGTTTACCAAAAAAATATATGAAAAATAAACAAAAAGGAGTGCAAAGATCTATACCATCTTCAAGAACATTAATTTTTTTGATGAATTATTTGTGTCGCTCAAGGTCAAAAATTCATTGTCATACTTTTTGAGCAAGGAGAGCAATTTTGTTGTTTCCTTGTACAGCTTAATTTAAACATAATGAAATAAGTCCGTCCAAACTATCTGATTTTCCAATATTAATAAAAAATGTATTAAGACAACAACACTGGAAATTGGTGGCTTCCGCTGCAAGATGTGGTATTAGGTTACCGTCCGTTACATCTTCACAAGCTTAATGACAAACTAAAGAGTGGCATGGGGAGGAGAGATCATCAACTTAAGATCAAGACAACATCACACAACCACTCAAATGGGGAGTGGCCATTTTCCTTCAAGGATATGGAAAATCAAGTTTTTCTATAATCTTAAAGTCATTGACAACTCAAACACTCAGAAGATCTAGCTTCCTTCAACCATCTCGTTATAGATGCCGATGCTATGATTTACATGTTGAGGAAAACACAAATACCGATCTCAAACTTATTTTTACTATGGGGTCCCTTGATATTCTCAGTAATGCCCATGATGATCAAAGAAATTGATATATTAAAGAATAAAAAACATTCATTGATTTAAAGTTTATATGTTAAATAAATTTTGTTTTCATTTTTTCCCTTTAGTTGGTAAATATTATTTTTCTATTGCACTATTTCTTGCAAAAGAATTGTATTTGTAGTTGAAAACAATTTGATCACATATATGTCTATTTGGGTATAGAGGAAAACCTAGAGCTTTTTTAGTGAGGCCAAAACAAGTTGACAATGTACAATTTGATTTACAAACCGATGATATCGCCATTAGAGAGAGATCATTGTCACGCACCATAGATTTACAAGATCCAAGCCCATGAAAGTAAGAATAAAAGTATGACAATAGATGAAGAAATATAGAGAAAAAACAAGGAGATCTAGACAATGGCAATCTGATCAACAAATAACAGGATTCATAAGAAGAGGAAACCATAACCCGCCCTCCCCCTATTACAAGCAATTCATGTCTTACTATTCAAGATATGGATGTAGAACATGTATATCAAAATAGAGTATCCAAGTTCATACAAAGTAGATGCTCCTCCATGATATCAAAGTAAAAGAGGGCATTCCTCTCCTAACAAAGGTCACAACCATATGTGGCCCCGAACAAAATATAACAAAAAGAGTGCCCTTACTCATCATCCATATATACATTTATTATCAAGGTGTGGCCCACCATCCAAACTTAAAAATAATTAACAACAAAGGAGTGAACAAAAAGTCTAGTATAGAGATTTTTGGCATAAATTTTATGAATATGGTAATGAATGTCATCATTTTTATTTTATTTTTCGACGGCAGAGAAAAATTTTCATTAAAAACATGAAATTTAAAGGTTCAAGAAAAAAGATGCATCGAGAGATTCAAAAGTACAAACTCTCTTACACTATCAAGCTACTTGCATCCTTACAACCAACCCTTGGCTCATGATTTTATATTAAAAAACACATAAAAAAAATTACAAACCAAACTCTTGAGCTCGACGCTTAAACCATCAAACAAACCCAAATTTTGTCACCCGCTACTGCTTCATGAAATTTAAACAAAATTGCTTTTGATCCCATTTAGCTTCCCACACCTACACTCAACCAATAAACACCAAAATTCAACATCCAACCTCTATGATTGAACATCATGGACACTTCCACTAAACACTTCGTGATCTTCCACTAAATCCTCTTCCAAACAGCTTCCTCTGATGTTCCTCACTCCAACATTGAGAAGCCCACTCTTTGCCGATCAAAAAGCCAACCACCATAGAAATAAACAGATTTCACCCCTTAAACTTGCACTCGCACTCGCACAGGAGCACCCAAATAAAGATCCTAAACCAAAGTGGATCATTTACCCTTTAACTCCCACGCACAAAGAAGCTACTCAATGAAGATGCTATGAAACCAACCCGTTTATGTTCAAGCACCTTCCATGGTTGAAAGGCCCATGCCAAAAAACACCCAAAATCGAAAACCACGGATTTGAGGAAGAAAAATTCCTATGGCACCATAACTCCACCCTCTTTCATCTGCTGAACAACTCCATCGCTCGTGTGACCGTTGAAGACCCACGCCCACAAGCACCTATAAAGAGAAAACCACCGCCAACACCTCTTGTAATGACCACCCACCAAGACTTCCATGACTAAGGAAGAACAACTTATACTCGAGCACCAACACCTATTGAATGGAGACCAAACAAGATTTGGGACCGCCAGATATGATAGATTTGATATCACCCAAGGAACATCCAACCAAAAGCCTCAAAGAACGCCTGTGAACAAGTATCCAACCCAAAAACTAAAGAACCAAAGAACATTCTAAGCAAATCTAGAGATTAGATCCGAAAAGGAGATGGTGGTGAATAAAATGGGGCTCAAGTTTATTAGGGGAAATGACTAGAACACACACAAGAAAAAGCTAGGCCAACCGACCACTATGGCCAAAGGCAGCTAAGCAAGCTACCATATACCTTAATGGGACTTGTAACTCTCTAAGGCAAGCAACTTGCCCTTCTCTCGCCATCGTCCCAAGGCATCACTCTCGGAGGACAACTTATTCAAGAACCGATTCTATTCAAATAGAGGTTGTTTACACCTGTCCCAGCATTCCAAGATTCGGGATTTCTCTTTTGTCGAGTGTTCTGGGCTTGGGATTCGAAGGTGGGATTTGAAAGTACCATTCTAGGGGCATCCCTCTTGTAGTCTTGGCCTCTTTAGTGGAATAAATAGAAGTGATTTGGAGCACCGAATATTCCAGCCAGCGATAAGGCCCAAGTTGGAGGCTTTTTAGAAAGAGAAAATTTTATATATGTGAGAGAGAGAGAGAGACAGAGAGAGAGAGAGAGAGAGAATTAGTAGCCATAATGAATGTGACCATGATGCGATATTCAAAAAAAGCATTTTGTAAGCTAATTTCAAATGGGGCATCTCGTGCATTTTCAGAAGTTCCTATGAGTTACATTGGTCCCTTTTGAGGGTTTGTATCGGTTCTTGTGCATATTTGTGGTTGTTTAACAATTTGTCCGTAAGTACCAAAAAAAAAAACATTTTTGTGTGTGTGTATAATACTCAAACAAAGGCTTCCTCACAGATGAGCAATAAGTTTTACAAGTTATATTGGTATCTCCCGAGGAGTTTGTGCCCAATTACAAATTGAAAAACCTAAGGATTCGTGATTCATAACAAATTTAATTATAGCAATTCCTAAACACACAAATTAACAATAGAAATCATCTAGCACGCACAAAAATGATTTAGATTGTTGTTTCACAATTAACAAATTGACACAAAAGATTTTAGCATGGAAAAAATCACAATTGAGCACCTCCAATTGTTATATATATATATATAAAATCACGAGCTAAAAGTCACTAATCAATCCACTATGAAGATAATGAAATACAAAAGAGAACTAACAATTACCAAACATACTCAAGAATTGTCTTTTCGCTTCTTGTGTCTTTTTCAACACGCCTTCGTCTAATTGATTAGCCTTGTTGAATCCATTAACACTCAAATTGAATCCATTACGATAAGTCACTTTGAACTCCTTTAAAGCCACCAAGCTCCAATCTTTTGGATCCACCTATCAAACGCTCTTGAAAAATAAAATCTAAACAACCCCCCTTGATTTAAGCAATCAAATTCATGTGATGCCACTAATCTCACAAAAACATCAAGGGAAACAAAGGTAAGAACTCCAAGCAAACACATACTCAAGTTTTAGATCCGAAGTTGTAACCCCAGAATCTACAACTTGCGCAGCCTTTATATGAAACAGGCCGTGAAGATCGCCATGGCGAATAGTTGTTTGAGCTGTGTGTCTTAGATGTAGAGAAACCATAAGTGCCTTTGCTCAAGAATGGGAAGTTCGCTTGAGCGAAGAATGAGATCTCTTAGTACTTTTGAAGGCATGTCAAAACCATCGAGAGATAGGCTTTTGCTTGAGCCACCACCGCACTTGAGTAATACAAGTAAAAACATGACACTAAAATACAACTAAAACATTCTTTGTTCACAGAATTGATAACACAAAGGGACCTAGCAATCTTCCCCTTTGTAAATTCCCAAACGAAACAATTTTAACATTAATTCCTTATAAACACATGCACTAGACACAAACACTTCCTAACCAAACACCGTATAAGAGAACCACCAAGAAGTATA
This sequence comes from Camellia lanceoleosa, assembly GCA_025200525.1. Classification (NCBI taxonomy): domain Eukaryota; kingdom Viridiplantae; phylum Streptophyta; class Magnoliopsida; order Ericales; family Theaceae; genus Camellia; species Camellia lanceoleosa. Next base: position 149,767,244 of record CM045759.1, read on the forward strand.
GAATCGCACAAACACGCCTAGATGATATATGATTAACATTAGCATAGTAAGCATAAAATCAATAATAAACCACAATCACAATCATGTTATCATCGTGCTCCCCCTTTTGGACTGGGAGAGACAAAGTGGTTAAACCAAAAAAAAAAAAAGGAAAAAAAAAAGAACCAAATAAGCTCAATATACCAAAAAACATGTCCAACATAGGTAATAAACAAAAAAATATGTCCAAAATATCCAAAAGCTAGAAAATACAAATAGAAAACCTGTCCATGAGATAGAAGAATGAAAGAAATCACTGATATGGTGGAGGAGGAGGTGGATCATGCTGCATCCTAAGACATGAAAGTATCTGGGCTAGTTGAAGAGAGGACTGGTCTACCAAATGCTTAATACAGCCAGTGGAGGCCTCTAAGGAAGTGAGACGCCATCAAAAAGCATCTACTAAAGGTATCGAGCCGATCAAGGCTCGATCATAGTCCGCTCAAATCTTAGAAGTTGGCCTCGAATGGTCCGAGAGCGACATCCCGCTTTGTCATCACCAAGAATTGCCGTGATCAAACTTAGCTTCCTTCGCCAAATGTTTCTATCTATATCGTATGACTCGTCCCTAAAGACTCCCATTTGACATGAGCCTAACTTTGAGAGATGTTTTTGGTGACCGTTTGACAGAAAAGAAAATTGGCCATTAGAAGAAGAGAAGACATCAAAAGAAAAAAAGATGCGTTTATGAGACACCCATAGGGAAAAACCCAAAGACTTTTTACCCTCAAACACCAAAATCATTTTTGGACAATTATACTAGCAAGATCAATTGGAAGACAATGATCAATGTAATACAAATCATACCCTTGATCATGAGAGATGTTGGAACTGTGGGTGGTAACATGAATATTGGCACGACAATGATAAATGTAGGTGGAAACGGAAAAGAAGTTTGTTTTGCTTGACGAGGGCCATTCTAGGGTGTCCCATAGATTTCAATGGCAACCAAATTAAAATCAAGATTACGAGAAGCAAGAAATGGAAGTGACGTTAGTAACGAGAAATACCAAGGAAAGACCGAACTAACACCTCAAAGAATGTTGATTTCTTTTTGATGGGACCCACATTTTGAAGGAAGGGTCACATTAATCGATAAGAGTGAATGTTATAGTAAAACCCATTGACCCAACTAAGATATTGTTGACCCGAAATCGAAGAACATGATCACCTCAAAACATCAAACATAGGACTTAGGAATAGACTCAAACGGTCTGTTGGACATCTCTCAAGGTGGATAGTTCTAGAGTCCCCAAAATTTTTTTTTTCTTGTTGGACCGAATTTTTAGTATTATAAGATGGATGAGAAATAGTAGTTTTCTCCATTTGGAAGATTCAAACATGACTTAAACACTAAAAGACAAGGAGAATCCCACCAACAAGAGTAACACAGATCCAAGGACAACCCAAAATTCAAAGATCGAACCACCCACCAATGGCACAAACCATAAATCCCCAAACAAAACCAAAGAAACCCAAATCAACCCTAAGTGCAAACAATAAGGAACCACCGCCATTAGTAACCAATAAGAAGAAACAAAAATTAATCAATTAACAATAGGACATAATCTCATAGATTCATCAAAATAAAGCCTAAAATCCTTGAAGAAAATCGAAAATAATTTAAAATAAAATGAAATAATTTTAAAAAAAAATTAAAACCTAGCAAATTCTTTAGATGAAACCTAGCAAAGGCAAACGAAAATCAAAGGATAAAGTAGAAAAACTAAGATAAAAAAACCCAAATGGTGGAGAGAGATAAGAAACATGAGAATAACATTAAAAAAAAATCAAAATAAAGTAGAAAAAATAGAAGATCATTACCAATGAGTGATGAAAATCACTTAATGTGGCTCAAAACTACTCCAAATTGAGGAGAGAAGACACGAAGAGAGCAAAAGGGGTGAAATTGCCCTAGTAAGAGAGAGCACGAAGGGGTTTTGGGGAAAAGTGAAACTGAAAGGACAGTCGACAGGCTTTAAAACTGCACAGACTGCTTGAGCGACCACTTCATCGCCGAGCAAACTTACTAACGCGTGTGGCCATCACTTGAGACAAGACTCCACTGCTCAAGTGCATAAAAGACTCTCAGAAGTTCGACACTCGCAAAAAAAAAAAAGAAAAAACTAGATGATGCCATTCATCGCTCGAGTGCAAGAAACATGGCTCAAGCAGTGTCAAAACTTAGGAATGTTCTCAAGTCTTGAAACACAACCCCTAACATCCAAAACACTCATAAAACAAACTATCACCAAACCTAAATATATGAGTTCCATTACAATAATGTGAGACTAAGATGAGATAATCCACACATCATGAAACCTTCAAACTTGCAAGTTAGATAATTATGAACGGAGATCATTAGAAAGCAAGGCAAGAATGTATAATGGACATAGGTAGCACATGAGCTCAAAGAAGATCATGATAGCTCACAAAGATAATGTGTGTGCGAAGCGAGCACGCAGCAAATCAATGTCCACAATTGCTAAAGTTAATCCTAGCTGTGATCGATGGCTAGACATCCGCGAAGAATCAGACTTAAACCGAGAAAAGTCAAACCACTAGAGATCAAGGGTATTTGTTGAGTAAACGCCACCCTCAACAATAAATGATTTGATTTGATTTTTTCTTTATTTCTTTTGCTCACTCATCGCTTACTTTTGCACTTAAGAGTATGAAATCTAGCCAGAGATACATGGATAGAATAAAGATAGCCTGGTTGTTGACTCTGAGGTAGCATTTTCCTCATGCCTTGACTACAATGAACTAAGGGGAAAGTCGTGGTAGTGCAAAAAGATGGTAGGTGGTTAAGAGGCTCAACATCACCGATGATATGCTAGCATAGGTGAATTTCTAGAAATGTACAAGACACAATGCTAAAAGTCCATAGCAAAATTTGATCACTTGTGTGGATACACATGCAATTAATTACCTTAAGGATGTGTACATAATGAAATCATGAAATCAATGAGCATGTACATTCAAAATGAGTTATAAGCAAACACATATGAAACCTTGCATGCAAAGATGAAAGAAGCTCTATTAAATCTATTGCAAAGAAGACACGACGCTGACAATGAGATTATAATATCCAAACACACGTAATGCCAATCAATATCCATTCATGCAACAAGTCACACTCTAGTCAATGAGCACTACTCTCAATGTCTTTCTAAGGAACTCAAACATAAGAAGATCAAGGGGTTTTGAGAAAATGTTTTCTTTGATACTCAATGGATACATGTTCAAGAACAACAAGGCTCTCCTCAACTAACTCTCGAATAAAAATGGTGACACATGTCAATATGTTTAGTGCAAGAGTGTTAGATCGATTCCGAGAAATATTGATGGCACTAGTGTTCTCATAGAAAATAGTAAGTGCTGCATCGTCTATTGAATAGTCATGAAGCATTTGCTTCATCCAAATCATTTGAGCACAATAACTCCTCGTGGCAAAGTACTCATGGCCGGTGGTTCAAGGAGAGATGGCATTTACTTTTTGCTATGCCATGCAACTAAGTTATTTCCGAGGTAAAAACAACCTTTAGATGTACTTTTACATCATTAACACACCCTACCCAAGTGGTATTAGAATAGCCAGAATATTGGCCGGAGTTAGAAGAGAACCAAATCCATTCCATGCCCCAAAGTCCCACTCACATACTTGACAATATGCTTAACGACTAGAAGATGAGACTCTTTTGGACAAGCTTGATAACGGGCACAAACACCAACATTAAAGGCAATATCAGCCGATCAAGTGCTGGATACAAAAGCCTCTATCATACTCCTATATAGGCGGTGATCAACGTTAGTGACAGAGGATCTTTAGAAAAATAAAGGCTCGTATAATGGAGGTCCAAGAGTGTTTAAGTGACTTTTGACCTAACTTAGACACAAGGTTCTTAGCATACTTAATTTGAGACACAAACATACCGAACGACAATTGTTTAATTTGTATCCCTAAAAGAATGACAATTCCCCATCATGGTCATTTCAAACTCATGTGTCATGCAATTCAAGAAATATTTAACAAGAGATTTAGATGTTAATCTAAATACAATATCATCAACATAACCGAGCAATAAAGATATGCGACTCTAGTATATTTCACAAATAAGGTCTTATCCACACTACACATTTGAAAGTCATTGTCAAGAAGAAAGTTAGTCACCTATCATACCAAGTCGAGAGGCTTATTTCAAATTTCATAAAGTGCCTTGTCTAACTTGTAGACATGATTTGGAAACTTAGGATTCTCAAACCCTTTGGTCGCCAACATAGGCTTGCTCCTTCACACCCATTCAAAAATGCACTTTTCACATCCATTTGAAACAATTGAAACCAAGAAAGAGTAATATACTAATAGATTCGAGACATGCAACAGAGCAAATGTCTTATCATAGTCAACACCTCTACTTCATGATAGCCTTAAGCAATTGACCTATCTTTATTCCTAACCAATCGTGATTATTCTCATCGATTTATTCTTAAAGATCCACTTGGTACCTATCATATTCACATCTCTAGGTCTAGGAACAAGAGTCCAAACTTTGTTACATTCAAATTGACCTAATTTTTCATGCATAGCATTTACCGAGCTATCATCTAGCAAGGCCTCTTTTACATTCTTAGGTTCAATTAAAGAAATGTAGCACACATGTGATAGCTCCTCCCGAAGTTACTTTCGGGTTTTCATTCGATATGTGACAGTCCCTATCACTTGTTGTATAGAATGATTCAGCTTCACCCTTGCCGATGGCTTCAAGACTGGAGTGGCAGTGGGGGTATCTCCTTGTGCACTATTTGAACTTAGGCTTGCCACGGAAATTGGTACTTGTTCGCCTTCTTAAGCTTTGCCTTGAACTTTTTCTTGACTTTGTGGTACCATGAAAGAAGCTTGAGGACCGCCATCTTCTTTCTCATGTAGAGACGCTATTAGACAACCTATGTCATCTACAACCACATTGATAGATTCCATTATGGATAAAGTACGAAGATTATAGACTCAAAAGGGTCTACTAGAGGTTGAATATCCTTGAAAATTACCTTCATCACTAGAGGAGTCAAATTTTCCCAAGGGCTCTCTATCTGTCAATATATAACCCTTATTCACAAAAGTTCTGAAGTTGTTCACATTAGGTTTCTCCCCTTTCCACAATTCATATGGAGTTTGTAAGCTGTCGCCTTAAATACATATGATTCACCACACAGATCGGCCAGATTTAAGGCTTCAACCCAAAACTTAGGAGAAACTTTTTATTAAGGAGCATGACCCTAGCAATCTCGAACCATCCAGCTTCTTCCTCTCAATAACTCCATTTTGTTGTCAGGTGATAGGAGTTGAAAATTCATGCTTAATCCCATATATATCACAAAAATCTAAAAACGAGCTATTCTTAAATTCATAACCATGATCGGTTCGGATTCTTATGATACGCCTAATAGAAACACCATGTTCATTTTTGGATTCTTAGGACTAAGGACTTGAAAGCATCAAACGATAGATTTTTTTTCTTAAAAATGTACCTAGGTGAACCGAGAATAATCATCAATAGTTAAAAAAATATCTTTTGCCTCCAATACTTTCAAAGATGAGTGGGTCCTATAAGATCCATATGAACCAACTCAAAAGATGCTTGGTTGTTAAGCTTATTCACCTTCTTGTGGCTCGAGTTTGCTTTCCCAATTGACATGACCAAAGACACTTGGTTCAAAGACTTATCCATTTTAGGCACTCCTCACACTACCTCCTTATTGGCTATCTTAGTTAAATCTTTGAAGTTGATATGACTCCAACCATTGATGCCATAAGTCTAGATTGCTTATCATGGCCGAAAGTGACATGTGAGATCATTAGTAGTGACAATCCCATAGTGATTATCGACAGTAAATGACGGTATTTTCCTCTTTGTCCAAAATATCACATTTATCTTTTTGAAAACAATACCTCATGATGTGAGTCGCACATTTAATTGATGCTCAAAAGATTTGCTTTAAGGCTGCCAACAAGCAATACACTATCGAATTTAGAAAGACTGAGAACACTTATAGAACCCTTACCAATAACTCTAAAGGTGCTGCCATCCCCAAATGTAATAATTCCTCTTTCATATTTCTCAAGAGATGTGAAATAGGATTTGTTAGCATACATGTGACGAGAACACCCACTATCAAGATACTACATGTGCGAGTCACATGCTTTATAAGCTAAGAACAACAAAAAACAAGACAAGTCATTCTTTTTCACCAACAGTTTTTTAGTCTTAATAGAAGAGGGACTATCATGATTCTTGGAAGATGTCTTAGCATTGTGAACACCATTATGAACCATGGTATTCTGTCTTGACATATAGGGTTGTCTCCTAATCTATGAGGTATTAGAGTTTCTTCTATATTTTGGGGACACCCTACCAAACAACTCAAAACAATAAGGACAAATGTAATATACTCTACCACAATGATAACAAATAAAAATAGGTCTTACCTCCCCTTCATTGATCATACCGCCTTTAGGTTGATGGAAAGACCTATCATCCTATTACACCTTCAGTTTTCCCTTTCCTTGAGTCCTTTTGTCATGAGATGAGGCAGCATTCTTTTTTACAAAGATATCATCACTATAGCCAATCCCACTCTTTTTTTTCAAAGCCGATTTGTTGAGACCAATGATATCTTCCAAAGGTCTTTGGACCCCTTGTTCCAAAGGTCAATTGTAGCTCTAGCACTCTTGAGTTCTTTTGTTTTTCTCGGGTTAACCGCCTCTTCCAAGGCGCCCTAAGACATCTCGATAGTTTCAATCTTTTCCTTCATAAGTAGCATAGATTTTAATAGCTCATTTATCTCTGTCTCACAGTCAAGAGTTTTGCACAAAGAGTTTGTCTATCATTTGATATTTTGATAGCATCGCTCCTAGTCAGTAAATCTCCTCCTTTAGTTTGACATTCTCACGCTTACATGCTTTGAGTTTGAAAGTGAGTTTGTCATTAAAAATTAGTAAGTTTAGAGATTCCTTGTACAACTTTTCATATGTTTGTTGAAGCTCTTCACCTTCTATTTTATCATCATCATCATCATCATCTTAGGTTTCATCATCTGTGACATTCTCAAATGACGGCCCATCTTGTTTTTGTTTCTATTCCTCCTTGTGAACATCTAGTCAAGCAACTAAAGCATTGAGGTGAATAGTGCTGGATGTTTGTGAAGATAACTCGCTTCTTTCATGGAATTGCATAAGAATAGCCCATGCATCTTTGGTATTCTCGCAATGAGAAATACATTGTCGCTTCCTTCATAAAGTGCTTCTAATAGTATTCGTAACTTGCTCACTACTTCCACGCCAACTTTTTCATTAGCACTCCACTTTTTAATCGGCTTGGACCTTTTTGATTGGTAATAGGATCAATCACAATCAGCGCGCCAAGCTTCAAGATCCTAAGCCTAAGATACACCTTGATTCTACACTTCCAAAACAAATAGCTACTCCTATCAAAGGTAGGAGCACGATGCATTAGCTCCACAAGCAAACTCAACTAGCCTCGAGTTGGTTGCTGAGGAAGCCAGAGTAGAATGCCATAAAAGTACCATTCTCATCTTCACCAAATTTAGCTTCACTCGCTTCTTACTCAACCCGCCATCATCCCAAGCCACCGTGGTAAACTTTCTTTATGTTCTTCTTAGAAGGACACTGAGAGCAATATGCCCAAACCCTTGACATTCACAACACTTGACTCCCTATACTCAAGTATCTTCTTTTTGGTTTTGGAACAACTTTGAGTCTATCATTACCCTTATCCTTAGAACTAGTGTCCTGAAATTAGGCTTCTTTTTCATAAATTTTTTTCCAAATTGTTTGGTAAACAAAGTCGCCATTTCGACTCTAGATCAATTTCCAATCAGATTCTTACCAAAAGCCATCATTTCTTTTTGTTTTTTCTTGAAACCGGGGTGTCATAAGTTTGTTTGTTTCCAACTAACTCGATCAAGCTTACGTTCTCAACATTTTGAACATTCTCCGAAGCCGCCACTTTTGATTGAAAACCTATAGAGTAATGACCTTAGAATTTCTCCAACAACCCGAGATTCATGGATTTTTTCACCGAAAGTGTGAAACAAGAATTCACAATGTCACCGAAGTTTAGCATAAAAATCATCAAACGCCCTCATCCTCATACATAAAAAGAGTTTCAAAAGTAGAGGAAAGGTGTTGAAGTTTTGATCATTTGACAAAAGTAGTACTCTCATGAATTATTTCAAGAATGTCCCAAGCCTCTTTTGTTACCTCACAAGTGCAACACGCTGGAACTCTTTCAGAGTGATGGAGCAAAAGAGAGAATTATGTGTTTTCTATTCCAACTAGAGTTTTGATAATCAATTATATCTCATTTATCAATTGGTTTGGGAATATTAACACCATCAATGGTCACTATAGGTTCACTCCATCCATAGATGGCGTAGATGCCAAACTTCTCATCAATAGATTTTTAAAAATGCTCTCATACGAAAGCTTTCCAATATGAGTAGTTTGTTTCATCAAGTAAAGGAGATTCATTTAATGACTGAGTTACCTTTCGCTAATTGAATCCATTAACACAAATCACAACCCATATAGCTTTTTAAAACAAAGAATAGGTGACCCGCCTCGATATCAATTGAAAAACCTAAGTAATTCATGGTTCAAATAGATTTAATTACTAAAAAATCCTAAACACGCAAAACTAACAATCTAAATCATCTACTACATAATGTAAAGTAATTTGGATTGTTGTTTCACAAATAATAAATGCACACAAAATATTTTAACGAGAAAAAAACTATTATAAGTTAGAGAACATCCATTTGTGAGCAGCAAACAAAATGCAAGCTAAAAGCCACTAATCAATTAACTATGAAGATAATGAAAAATACACAAGAGTACTTCAACAATTAGCCAACATGCTCAAGAATTGCTTTGTTTCTTGTTGTGTCGCTTTCAACACACCTTCGCGCTCCTGAATTGATTAGCCCAAAGTGTTGAATCCACAACACCCAAGCCGAATCCAGAATGCGACAATGAGCCGCTTTGAACTCCTTTAAAAGCCCAAGCTCCAAATTCTTCGAATCCGCCAAATGAAACGCCTCTGAAAAGTATAATTGAAACAACCCCTTGATTCAAACCAATCAAATTGGTGTGTTTTGAACCAATCAAAGCACAAAAAAAAAAACATCAAGGGAAACAAAGGATAAGAACTCCAAAAGTGCAACACAAACTCAAGTTTTAGATCTAGAAGTCCTAACCCTAAAAATCTATAATCTTGCTCCTAGCTTTTATATGAAACAAGATCACAAGATCGCTTTGAACGAAGCGAATGATCACTCGAAAGCAAAGCAGGTCTTAGATGCGAGAAAACCATAAGTGCTCTTCGCCGAAGCGAGTGGGAGAAAAGTTCGCCGAGCTTAAGAATGAGATCTCTTAATACTTTTGCAAGCATGTTTAAACCGCAATAAAGATGAGCTTTTCGCCGAGCCACCAATTTTTATGCCGAAAGTGGTCCAAGTAAAAACAAAACACTAAAATACAATTGAAACGTGTTTAGTTCACGTAACTGAAAACACAAAGGGACCCAACAACAAGCATTTTCATGGTTGTTTTAATGATTGGCCGCTCGATGGTCAATTTTCGCTTCAAAAATATTTAGTAAAAATTGATTTTTCTAATCTAATTCTCAAATGATGCATCCTTTTTGTATGTTCCCATATGTTTCTTGCCAAGTTATATTCGTCACTCCTATGTTTGTGCTAGTTCTCGTACTCATGACTCAAGTTAAAAATTTAGTCCCTTTATTGGCCATTTTCAAGCTTAAGTAGAGGAAACAAAAAGCATTTTTTGAGGCTAACTCAAATGGTGCTTCCTATGCATGTGTCGTGAATTTTCACAAGTTATATTGGTCCCTTAAATTGTTTATGTCGGCCATAATACATTAATGGTTGTTTCATAACATAGCCTCCCAAATCTAATTTTGTAAGATTGCTATGGAAAAAACATTTGTTTAGACTAATTCACAAATGGCATCTTGTGCTTTTGTTATAAGTTCTCAAGTTACATTGGTCTCTCCCAAGGTGTTTCAGGTCGGCCCCATTCGACATTCGTAATGCTTGGACAATATATCCCTCTCGACTACTTTTTTTCAAGATTAAGTATTAAGGGAAAAATTAATTTAAGGCCGACGGTAAATGGTGTATCCCATTCATTTGCCATAAGTTCATAAACTTATATATTGGTCCCCAAGCTTTTGTTTGTTCTGTACAAATTTGTGGTCAGGAGAATTCTAGCCTTCCGACGGCCTTTTTGAAGCTGCCATATGGAGAAAGCATTTTAGCCTAATTCACTTATATCCATGCATGTTCCACAAGTTTTGCTAACTTATTTGGTCCCTCCTCCTGTGTTGTATTGGTTCTCGCCACATTTAGACTGCTAGCACTTAGTAATCCAAGTTTTTAATCTCACTACTAAAAAAGCATTTATTTGTCTACACAAACAATGCATCCTATATATGTCCTACAACATCCTATGGGCAATAATGGTTCTTCCCGAGGTGTTTCACTTTTAATCATGAGCACTATCATGGTTGTTTAATGATTTACCCTTCAACGGCCTTCTTTCAAGCCTAAGTATATAAAAAATTGATTTTCCAATGCATCCTATGCATGTCCCACAAACATCCTATAAGTAACAATGGTTCTTCCCGAGGTGTTTCGCTAATCATGAGCATTATCATGGTTGTT